>UESW01004540.1:215236-273797 GCA_900491605.1 Calamus simplicifolius | reverse complement strand
GAATTGACCCTTCCGTTTGCATGCACCATATTCATAGTGAAATTGAAGCCAAACCACATAGAGACATGCAACGAAGGCTAAATCCGAACATGAGGGATGTTGTTAAGAAAGAAGTAGTAAAATGGCTTGATGCTGGTATCATTTATCCAATTTCAGATAGTCAATGGGTCAGTCCAATCCAAGTAGTACCTAAAAAATCGGGTATTACCGTGATTAAAAATGAAAAGGGCGAATCAATTCCTACTCGCACATCAACTAGTTGGAGAGTGTGTAGATTATCGAAAGTTGAATGCCGTGACTAGGAAAGACCACTTTCCTTTGCCTTTTATCGATCAAATTCTAGAACGGCTAGCGGGACAAAGTTTCTTTTGTTTCTTAGATGGATATTCAGGATACAATCAAGTCCCAGTATTTCCTGCAGATCAAGAAAAGACCACCTTCACTTGTCCCTTTGGAACATTTGCCTTTAGACGCATGCCGTTTGGTCTTTGTAATGCACCAGCCACTTTTCAACGATGTATGTTGGCCATATTTTCTGATATGATTGGTCAATTTTTGGAAGTATTTATGGATGATTTTTCAGTTTTTGGTGCATCATTTGATAGCTGCCTCGAGAACTTGACTAAGGTACTGAAACGATGTATGGAAATGAATTTAGTCCTAAGTTGGGAGAAGAGCCATTTTATGGTTCGTGAGGGAATTGTGCTCGGACACATTGTTTCAGAGCGAGGTATTGAGGTTGATAAAGCCAAGGTTGAATTGATCTCAAATCTACCACCCCCAACCTCAGTTAAACAAGTACGATCTTTCCTTGGTCATGCTGGTTTTTATAGACGCTTCATCAAAGATTTCAGTAAAATTTCTCGACCATTGTGTAATTTGTTGACAAAGATAGTTCTTTTAATTTTGATGAAGATTGTCTAAAAGCCTATAACATCCTTCGAACTGCTTTGACCACTGCACCAATTATCAAGCCCCCAGATTGGACCATACCTTTTGAAATCATGTGTGATGCTTCTGATTATGCTGTAGGGGCAGTTCTAGGACAGAAACTCAATCGAGAACCTCATGTAATTTATTATGCTAGCAAAACTCTTTCAGATGCACAAATGAACTATACTACCACTGAAAAAGAATTACTAGCAGTTGTGTTTGCCCTAGAAAATTTAGATCATATCTGTTAGGTTCTAAGGTTTTAGTTTATTCTGATCATGCAGCATTGAGCATCTGTTATCAAAAAAGGATACAAAACCCAGACTGATTAGATGGATCCTTCTACTACAAGAATTTGATCTAGAAATCTTAGATAAGAAGGGTTCTAAAAATATGGTAGCAGATCATATCTCTAGGATCTTAGTGGAATACAACAATAAAGAAATAATCAAAGATAGGTTTCCTGATGAGCAAGCTGTTCTCAATTTTCATAGCAGTCTTCCCTGGTTTGCCCATATTGTGAATTATTTGGCAACAGGAAAAGTACCTTCCCATTGGACAAAACAAGAAAAAGATAGATTTTTCTCACAAATCAAATATTACTTTTGGAAGATCCTGAATTATTTAAGTACTGTTCGGATCAGGTGATTAGGCGATGTGTCCCGAGAGTGAATTCAAAAGTATACTTAACTTCTGTCATTCTCTTGCCTGTGGGGGACATTTTAGTGGAAGGAAAACTATAGCAAAGGTACTGTAAAGTGGGTTCTATTGGCCAACTCTTTTTAAAGATGCACACGAATTTGCCGTAATTATCTCCAATGTCAACAAACATGAAATATTTCTCGAAAAGACATGATGCCCCTAAACCCTATCTTGGTTGTAGAAATTTTTGATGTATGGGGTATTGATTTTATGGGCCCATTTCCTTCCTCTTTCGGATTCGAATACATTCTAGTGGTAGTTGATTATGTGTCAAAATGGATTGAAGCCATGGCAACTCGAACCAATGACCATAAAGTTGTAATCAAGTTTATTCAGCATAATATCCTTAGTCGTTTTGGATGCCCAAGGGCTATAATTAGTGATGGGGGTACACATTTCACGAATAGACACTTTGAAGGATTAATGAACAAATATGGAATTACTCATAAGGTAGCTACACCTTATCATCCCCAAACTAGTGGCCAAGTTGAAATATCAAATAGAGAAATTAAATATATCCTTGAGAAAACGGTGAGACCTGATAGGAAAGATTGGTCAGAACGTTTAGATGATGCATTATGGGCTTATCGTACTGCATTTAAAACTCCCATAGGAATGTCTCCTTATTGGCTCGTATTTGGAAAGGCCTACCATTTACCTGTAGAATTAGAACACCGTGCATTTTGGGCCATCAAGCAATTTAATTATGATATGAAAAAGGTAGGTGTTATTAGAAAACTTCAATTGAATGAGTTAGAAGAGCTAGAAATGATGCATATGAGAGCTCAAAAATTTATAAAGAACGAACCAAAGCATATCATAACAAATTTATTAATAGAAAAACTTTTGAACCAAATCAAAAAGTATGGCTTTACAATTCAAGATTACATCTTTTCCCTGGAAAACTTCGTTCACGATGGAATGGACCTTTTATAGTAACTCAAGTATTTCCTCATGGAGCTGTAGAGCTTAAAGACCCCAAGCAGGGAAATACATTCAAAGTAAATGGCCAACGTTTGAAACCATATATAGAAGAAATTAATGATGGAGAAGTTGTTGAATCAATTAATCTTGTGAACCCAACACTATCATAATAAGTAGCACAGTTTGGCTGAAGACTTTAAACTTAGCGCTCTTGGGAGGCAACCCAGTTTATTAGTTATTTTTAACTTTCTCCTCTTTTAGTATGATCTCTCCTTTTAGTACGACCAGAGAAGAGCAACAGAAGTAGATTGAAAGAAGATGGCAACAATGAAACCTTCAACCTTCAAATACTCTACCAGGTAGTATCTTTCCTTGAAAGTAATTTTTATTCCATTTGGGACAATGGAAATTAAGTTGGGGGAGGGGGGAAAGAATAAGTAAATCCTCGAGTAAAACTATAATCAGATGTGTGTACCAAATTCTGTCTCGATTTGAAGTTAATCAAGCAGTCTAATTAATGATTAATGGTTAGATTATTTTTAAGATACCGAGGAATAAATTATTAAGAAAACCTAATAAAAGGTAGGGTTTAGCCCAGAAAAATTTTAGAATAATTTCAAACCCTCCTGACCAATGATCTTAATAGTACAATCTACTTAATAAGGGTATGGGTGAAAATGTCATTCAAAAAAAAATAAAAAAAAAAAAAAAAAATCTCTTTTAAAGTTAATAAATTAGGTTCTTAGTATCTTTCACTAAGTAACCAGGCCTTGTCACCTAAGAAAGTGATGTTGTTCACGTAAAAAGTGAGAATATAAAAGAATCTAAGTAGAGTCAGTCCTACCTAAAGCCTTTTTAACTTGAGTCAGTAAGTCCAAGGGGTGTTTTACACCTAATGCCCTAAAATCAATTGGTTTGGGAGCCATTGACCTAAAGCTCGCTATAAAGGTTAATTAGAAAGCAAGGGGTTAGGACATTGCACTGACTTTACACATAAATAAATAAATAAGGGGACTAAATTATAAAAAGATACTACACCCAACCCAAATTAAGTTAGAAGACTTAAACAGAGAAGTAGAAAGTCGGTGAAGGAAGACTTCTATAAATTCTTATGGACTACACTCTATCACTAAATGGGTAAGCTTAATAATCTGATGAAGTACCTCCCTTATAATCTAACTAGAAATTTTTTTAGAAGAACTGTAAGATAACTATCAATTCTTGGACTAGCTTAGTACATATTTCTAAATTCTTATTTACTCTAGGACGAGTAAGATTCAAGTTGGGGGAATGATAAACGTACAAATAATCATCATAAATATATTAATTAATAGGTCAAATTACCTTTATTATTTAATATTTAAATATTTTATATAATATTTTAGGTAAAACCTCATCAACTTAAAGAGCTTGATTTTAGGAATATGACGATGTAAATAGCACTCAAATCGGACTTAAAATGAGCTCAGAATTGAATTTACAATGATTTATCTGTTTTTGCACGCATCTCAAAGCAAAGTCGGTAACCCAATTGCCGATTTCATCGGCTTTTCATCCGAATTTTCCTTCATTTCTCCCGATTCTTCTTCTCTTCCAATTCAATCGTTCCCCCCACCAATCAAGAAATAAATTGGATTAAAATTTTCAAATTGGAAATAGGAACTTCATATGGAAGGAATTTTGATTCCGTCCGCGATCTCTCTGGGATTTCTCCGCGTTCGCGTTGTCTCTGTCTGATACGGTAATAGGGAGTGCATCTTCTCTGCGTATGGGCGTCTACAAATAGCAGCAAAGGAGGAGAGTTCAGGGGAGCAATTGGGAGTTCTGCAGGCGGCCGTCCGTGGGTTCGTGAGGCATCCGTTCGGAGGTTCTGCGTCCGTGGAGGCTGCTCTGTTCTCAGGAGCAATCAGCTATTCCCAGGTGCCGTCCGTGGCGTGGAGGTTCTTCTTGAAGGCGGATGTTCCCAGGAGCAATTGAGCAATCATGGAGGCTATGTTGGAGGAGTCCATACGCAAGGCTCGGTTCGTGAGCATTGGAGGATTCGTAGAGGCTCTGTCCCAGGAGCGGTGGAGGCTCTGTTCTACGTCCTGCATCCGTAGGTTTGGGAGAGAGTTCGTGGAGGCTGCCCTGTTCCTAGGAAGAGTTCATGACTGGGAGGCGCCTGTGAAGGAAGAAGAGAGCCCGGTTCAGCCTATCTTTAGCCCTGTTCGGTTTAGCCCGGCATGGTTTAGCCCGATTTAATTTGTTGCTTTTTTGTTGCCTTCTTCATGTCATAAAATAAAACTTTTAATTTTAATTTGCATTGTTGGATGCTATGAAATAAAATTTTTATTCATGTTTAATTTTTATTGAATTCTATTTAAGTGGAAATAATTTTTGACTGATTTATTCTTAAAAGGGACATGCCGTGATCTACGGGTACGGGCCGTGCTCTTATAAGATAGACCATATCTTAATTATTTTGCACTATTAATTATCTATTTAGTTAAATTTATAAATTTATTTCAAGATAATCGCTAAAGTCCCCGTGGAATCGATCCCTTACTCTCACTATTCTATTAGTGAAATTAAGGTGTTTTAATCGTTGCGCTACGACACGCATCACATTTCAAGATATTTTCAATTCACATTTTCATGAAAAGCTTCCAATTCAACTACATTTATCATACTATCAGAACATGCATATCATCAGCTCAAAATAATTTAGAAGCTTAATTACATAATAAATGTTAACCAATGTAATGTAAACAATTCACTATATTTATATAATCACTGATCTCCTATATGTCCCACGGCCTTACAACACCTAACTAGTGTATCACTTTAAATGTTCCCTAAGAGAAAGGGTCCTCGTACCAGCGTTATGCCATATAACACAAACAATCACAACACACCCTACAAATGTGTGTCCTCCACATATCTTTCCCTGTGAAGGTGGGTCCCGTATCACAATCAATCACAACATACCCTACATGTGTGTGTCCTCCACATATCTTCTCCTATGGAGGTGGGTCACGTATCACTTGGCATTTCACAATCCACATTATATGAGAACCGTGGTGACACATATAAGTATATTTCAATGTCATCATTATAATTGCATATCACACATCATGCATCAACATAAGCTCCTCATATCACATATACAGTGGTTTGTACATTCATAGCATAAAAATAAATCTATAGTACTTGTTGCCGCCAACTCACTTATGATGAACGTTGAGTAGGCTAAGATCGTGGTGAGCGTAGAAAAGTCGCCGTCTTCCTTCTAGAGCCTGCAAAAAAGTCCCAGACCGGTAGTTCCGGTGGGGACCCTCCGACGCCCAAGTCAGCGAGTCGTGGAATAGGGAGATTATATATAAGTGGAATTTTAAAGAAGAAGCCAGAGCCAGAGTTCCCTCGCATAGAGCTCGGGTCCTCTTTTTATACCTGTCTGGGATCCCGTTTACCTTGCTCTGTTGGAACCGTCGAATCTTCCCTGTTGTGATGTTTCATCGAACGGCAAGTCGTTGGGCTGTTGCTGGATAAGGGCCGCTTATAGTGGTAACTGCCGATCGAGCTAACACTTGCCCGTGATTTCGGCGAGCGAGGTGCTCGGCAGTAGACCTTAGATCACGGGATCCGTTGTATGAGACTGGTCATTGTGCATGTGAAAGATGTTGAAGGCCGACGCTGGGAGTCGGAGCTGGAGGCCGGCGCTGGAGGCCGTCACTGAATACCAGCGCTGGAGGCCGGAGCTAGTCTCAGTGCTGGGGGCCGACGCTGGAGGCCGTCACTGGATGCCAGCGCTGGAGGCCGAAGCCAGTCTCAGCGCTGGGGGCCGACGCTGGAGGCCGTCACTGGATACAAGCGCTGGAGGCCGGAGCCAGTCTCAGCGCTGGGGGCCGACGCTGGAGGCCGACGCTGGAGGCCGTCACTGGATGCCAGCGCTGGAGGCCGGAGCCAGTCTCAGCGCTGGGGGCCGATGCTGGAGGCCGGCGCTGGAGGCCGTCACCGGATGCTAGCACTGGAGGCCGGAGCCAAAGAGCGCTGGGGTCCCGCGAAAGGGGGTTTTGCTGTCACATCATTGCTTTCAAAAATCGTGCAAAAGATAATACCACCCAGAGGAAATGACCAGCCGTATCAGATGCCCCCCCGCCCCTGAGATGGGTGAGCGTTCACTTACCCGCGAAAGGGGTGTTAATATCCTCTAGGCGGCCGATTTTCGCGTCATTATTTCGCCTTTGTTGGGATTAGAGAGGATTTCCCTCGGGCAGCGTTACAAAAAGGCGAGCGGTATCATTGTGATAAAGCTAATGCCTCCCTTTTTATTGGTGGTCTTTTCAAGTTTTTCGCGCTGGCAGGCCGTCGAAACGCCTCCCAATTGAAGATGGACGCATAATCAGATCGGACGATTGCGGGGTGATCTGAAATGGCGTTATAAGGAAAAATTGCCCTTATCTTCCCATCCTCCCCATTTCTTACGCTGCTGCCCCCTTTCGAGTCCGCAAGCGTCCATTTGTCTCCCGTGTTCATTCTCTCCCCGTGCTTCGTTTTTAGCTCGAGTTTTCCAGGTTAGTTCCTATGGTTTCATCACCTTCTTGCTTCATCTCTGGTTCCTAGGGGGGTTCCCACAACCCTTCTCAGACTTCCGATTCCTTATCAAGCCAGTGGTCTACCCCTTCCTCTAACCGTTCCTCACCGGAGCAGCGGCCATTCAGTCGTCCCCTAACTGGGAGTCGTCCGGCCGGCGGGCGGATTTCTGTCCGGAGCCATTCGATGGCTGCCGGTCCTTCCAGGGTCGCCAAGGAGTCCCCCGACGGGACTGCTTCCGTTATGTCTGCTCAAGACATAGTAAACCTAAAAGCCAAGTATAGCTTCCCGTCGGACCTTCATTTGTTCCACCCTGCCCCAATGACAGGGTAAATTCTTCCCGTTCTGGAAGGGTTGCTTTGTACGGAGCCTTTTTTAAGGCCGGGCTTCGGTTGCCTATCCACCCTTTTATCCTCAATCTCCTGGACCGATACTCTTTGACACCCTCCCAGTTAGTTCCCAACTCAATCCCAACCATCGTCGGTTTTCTGGTACTCTGCCACCTGCAAGGCATTGAGGCCAGTATCTCTTTATTCCGCAGCTTTTACACCCTTCGCAAGCAATCGGGTTGGTGGTCCTTCACCCCTAGGTCCAATAGGATCCTCAAATTGTGCCTTCCTACTTCCATCAAAGGGTGGAAGGATAAATTCTTCTTTGCTGATATCGGTGGGGTTCGTGGAAGCTGGGGGATACCCAACATTGACGCTAATAGGGATCCCTCCATCCTTCCATGAGATCGGATGGCATTTGGGCAGCTTCTGACTGCCAACATCCCTCGGTGTAATATGCTTTTAGCCGAGGAGAACCTTCGTCTCGCCGGTTTAATTCCCTCGAGGGGTGAGCACTTGATCACTCGCCTCTCTTCTTCCCCCTTTGCTTTTCTTCTTTTTCTTTTCCTCTTCCTCTTTTTTTTTTTTTTAAAACTACTCTCCGCCTATATAGGGATGGCGCCGTCGCTTCATGAGCTCAAGCAAGCGGCCACCAGGAAGAAGAAGGTTACAGGGGACGTGCCACCTGCCCAAAGAAGGGCCATTGCTAAAGTCCCGAGGAGGGCCGACGCGGGGAGGGTTGATATAGAGAGGGCTGACGCTGGAGGGGCTAAAGTCGTGAAGCCCCTGCGTGCAAAGTTTTGAAAAAGGGCGGCCCTAAAAGGGCCGACGCTGGTGAGATCGAGGCCAAGGGGGCCATAACTGTGGAATCCTCGCACACGTGCGAGGCGGCCAGGGCCCAAGGCGACGAGCCCGCCATGACAGAAGTGGTAAGGGCCGAGACTGGCAAGGAGGTAGAATGGAGCCAACTAGAGGGAAAGTCTTCAGCTTCAGCTCCTCCGGTTATCCTGCTCGACCCTTCTCCTGAGAGGATTGCAAGGGCGTCGTCGCCCTTGCCCAAAGCCGTAGAGATGGAACAAGTTTCTGCGGCTGTAGTGACGATTCCAGCAGCTATCCTGCCCCCCATGGGAGCAACATCTGAAGCGCCTCCACCAGTCAAGGGACTGGAGGTGGCAGGTTCAGAGGCGGAATTTGTCTCTGTAGGCCCAACGCCAAGGGGAGAGAGGGACGTCGATCCTTCCTTCCAATCGCTGTTGGCGAACCACAGCCGCTGGGCTGAACGGACCTTGGAGGAAGCAACGGTGGTTGAGGTGCAAGAATTTCTCCGGAGTCAGGGGAGAGTCACCTTCTTCCGCAAAGCATCAGTGGCGCATCTCTAGGTGAGCTTCTGCTCAATTATCATCTTTTTTTTTTTTTTCTCACCTCGACATTTCCTTTAGGCATTGAACTCTCTAGTCGCCCTGAAGAACCTCTGGACCCTGAGCGATACCGCTATCGACCAAGCGTGGGAGGAGATGTTGTCCCTCCAAGTCAAGGCGGAAAAGACAGAGATGGCTCTAAAGGATACTCGGGCCACCCTAAAGGGTAAAATCGATGTCATCCGGCTAAGAGCCGAGAAGGCTGAGTATGCGCTGGAAGTTGCCCAGCGCCGCGCAGCCAATGAGCTGGATAATGCTCAGGTGGCCGAGGAAAAATAGAAAGTTGCCGAGGAGAAGCAAAGGGCAGCCGAAGAGAAGCTGAAGATGGCAGAATTGGAGGTGTGTGTTTTAAAGACCAATTAAGTTCTGCCTCCATTGAGACAGATGCGGCCAAAGAGGCCACCCGCCAGTGCGTCACCAAAATTGCAGATCTGGAGGCGGCGGTGACAGAGGCCCAGAGGGGGGCCATTGAGTCCGAGAAAAGAGCTCTCGAGGCGGAAAAAAGAGTTACCGAGGCCGTGGAGGATTTTAAAAAGTCCAAAGCCTTCGATAAGGAGGTGGCCGAGTCAGCGGCGTTTGCTTATGACGCTGGCTTTCAAGACTGCAAGGATAAAATCCAGGAACTCTACGACCTAGAGGATATTGAGGGACTGAAGCCTGATGACGTTCCTGAGGATGATGTCCCGGCCCCGGATGACCTTTAATAGCTTTAGTTTTTCTTTTTGTATCGATCTGTGCCTGACTTGAGTCGGCAACTTTGTAGCCTTTTAGCTATCAATGAATGTTTTTTTTTCTTACTGTGCACCTTTGGTCATAATTAGCTTCAGCTGAGTCAGCTGTTATGAATCACCAACCAATGGTGTCTTGTCAGATTGATTACACAGAATGTGACTGAGCCACATATTGTCCCAGATACCAGCACAGGGAGCCAACTTTTAGTGCCGACGCAGGGCGCCAGTGTCTAATATGCCGACACAGAGCCAGTCTTTTGTGCCAACACGGAATTGGTCTTTAATATGCCGACGCGGTGCCGGTCTTCAATATGCCGACGCGGAGCTGGTCTTCAATATGCCGACGCGGAGCCAGTCTTTAGCGCCAACGCGGAGTTTGTCTTTAGCGCCAACACGAAGTTGATCTTTAGCGCCAACGTGGAGTTGGTCTTTAGTGTGCCAACGCAGGGTTGGTCTTTAGTGTGCCAACGTGGGGTTGGTCTTTAATATGCCGACGCGGAGTTGGTCTTCAATATGCCGACGCGGAACTGGTCTTCAATATGCCAACGCGGAACCGGTCTTCAATATGCCGACGTGGAGCCGGTCTTAATATGCCGACACGGAGCCGGTCTTTAGCGCCAACGCGGAGTTGGTCTTTAGCGCCAACGCGGAGTTGGTCTTTAGTGTGCCAACACGGGGTTGGTCTTTAATATGCCGATGCGGTGCCGGTCTTCAATATGCCGACGTGGAGCCGGTCTTCAATATGCCGATGCGGAGCCGGTCTTCAATATGCCGACGCGGAGCCGGTCTTTAGCGCCAACGTGGAGTTAGTCTTTAATATGCCGACATGGTGCTGGTCTTCAATATGCCAACGCGGAGCCGGTCTTTAGCGCCAACGCGGAGTTGGTCTTTAGTGCCAACGCGGAGTTGGTCTTTAGCGCCAATGCGGAGTTGGTCTTTAGTGTTGAACGTACTCATCCGAAAACAAGTGAACATGTTGAACATTCATTTATCAAATAGATTCAAATTAACGAAATAGCGTTCTATTGATAATACCGGCGTAAGTTGTCGGCGTTCCAAGTGCGAGGGAGCGGTTTCCCGCCTAGCTCTTCAACTTTGTACGCCCCGTGGTGAAGTATCTCCTTGACACGATATGGTCCTTCCCATTTTGGTGCCAGCTTGCCCCCCTCTGTCGGCTTCGATACTTCCGCTCTCCGCAGAATGAGGTCTAGGACGGAATGTCTTGGGCCGCACCCGAGCGTTGTAGTGCTTGGCCGCTCGCTGACGGAATGCTGCCATGCGAAGCTGTGCTTGGTCTCGCAATTCTTCCACCAAATCCAGATTGGCCCTCAGCTGGTTTGAGTTGCCTTCTTCATGGTATAATTCCGTCCGGAGGCTAGGAACTCCTATTTCCACCGGGATGACCGTCTCGGTCCCAAAGACCAGGCTGAAAGGGGTTTCCCCAGTAGGTGCTCGCGGTGTCGTGTGGTAAGCCCATAATACACTGGAGAGTTCCTCCACCCAGCGTCCTTTGCAGCTATCTAGCCGAGCCCTGAGTCCTTGGAGGATGATGCGATTGGTCACCTCGGCTGCACCGTTGGTTTGGGGGTGCCCTACTGAGGTGAATCGATGATGGATTCCTAGGCCATCGCAGAATTCTCGGAAGGCCGTGTTGTCAAACTGCCGGCCATTATCTGTAATGAGGTGTGTGGTAGCCCGAATCGGCACACCACAGACTTCCAGAAAAAAGTACTTATTTTGGCTTTCGTGATCTTAGCAAGAGCTTCCGCCTCGATCCACTTGGTAAAATGGTCGACGTCCACCACTAGGAACTTGCGTTGTCCGGAAGCAGGAGGGAACGGTCCCAGGATGTCCATGCCCCACTGTGCGAAGGGCCATGGTGCAGCTAGAGGGGTCAGCTGGGACGCTGGCTGATGTTGGATATTGGCATGACGCTGGCAGCTGTCACACCTTTTAATGAGTTTGGATGCGTCCTCCTTCATTGTCAGCCAATAATACCCCTGCCGCAGGGCTTTATATGCAAGAGCCCTGCCCCCCAGATGGCTTCCACATATTCCTTCATGTATCTCCCGCAGAATATAATTGGCTTCGGTGGGACCGACACACCTGAGGATAGGTATGAGAACGACCTTCGGTAGAGCTTTCCTTCCATAATGAGAAACTTTGGGGCCCATCTTTTAAGTTTCTTAGCTTCGATAGGGTCTTCTGGGAGGTTACCCCGGTAAGGTACCGGACATAGGCATCCATCCAGGAGGGCTCCTGCTCCACTGGTAAGGTTTCTCTTGATATGTCAATACTCGGGGCTTCTAGGTGCTCCACATAAGCTTTTCCCAACATCCCATCAGCGGAAGTGGCAAGACGGGATAGGGCATCGGCTCTAGCATTCTCCTGTCGAGGAATGTAGCTGACACTGAAGTGAGTGAAGGGGGAAACCAGCGAGTGCACCATATTTAAATAGCGAGCCATGATGGGATCCCTTGCCTCGTATTCCCGTGTAATCTGGCCAGCAACCAGTTGGGAATCGGTGAATGCCCTAAGGCGTTTCACCCCAAGCTCTCGAGCTAATCTCACACCGGACAGCAAAGCTTCATATTCCGCCTGATTATTAGTGGCTGGAAAGAGGAAGCGAAGTGCACACTCGGTCACCACCCCATCCGAGTTGGCAAGATGAGGCCTGCTCCGCTCCCTTGAGAATTCGATGCCCATCCACATGAAGGACCCATTCATCAGCACTGGTTCCGAGGGGCTGAGTGTCCGTAGGGGGTTCTTTAGGTTGCTCCATCCCCAAGTACATTCGACCAAAAAATCTGCCAAGACTTGAGACTTCATGGCCGAACGAGGGTGGAAAGATAGATCAAATTCCCCAGCTTGAGGGCCCACCTTGCCAGCCGGCCTAAAGTATCTGGGCGAGCAAGAACTGTCCTCAGAGGTTGGTCTGTGATCACCGCAATTGGGTGGGCTTGGAAGTACGGCCGCAGACGCTGGGCAGACACGATCAATGCAAAGATGATCTTTTCCATATTTGAATATCGGGTCTCGGCATCATGAAGCACCTTACTCGTGTAGTATACCGGCCTTTGCATGCCATTGATGTCCATGCGGACCAGCACAGAGCTAACAGCTTTAGGAGAGGCCGCAAGGTATAGAAGGAGTTCTTCTCCACCCGTTGGCTTGGCCAGCAGTGGCGGGGTAGATAAGAATTCCTTTAACCCTTCGAACGCCTCCTGGCATTCTTTCGTCCATTCAAACTCGTTGACTCTGCGAAGCGCCTTGAAGAAAGGTAGACACCTTTCAGCGGATTTGGACAGGAAGCGGCTTAGGGCGGCCACCCTTCCTGTCAGGCACTGTACTTCCTTCTTATTGGCAGGAGGCCTCATGTCCAAGATGGCTTGGACTTTGTCCGGGTTGCTTCGATCCCCCTCCGGGTTACCATGAAGCCCAAGAACTTTTCGGCTGTCACCCCAAATGCACACTTACGAGGGTTCAGCTTCATCTGGTACCGACGAAGGTTGTCAAAAGTTTCCGTTAGGTCCGCAATATGGTCAGTGGCGTGAATGCTTTTTGTCAACATGTCATCCACGTACACTTCCATGTTACGTCCTATCTGGCCTTCAAAGACCTTGTTCATCAGTCTCTGGTAAGTGGCTCCGCATTCTTTAACCCGAAAGGCATTACCTTGTAGCAGTATAACCCCTTCTCAGTTATGAAGGAGGTAGCTTCTTCATCCGCCGGGTTCATCCGGATCTGGTTGTATCCAGAGAAAGCATCCATGAAGCTAAGGACTTCATGGCCGGATGTAGCATCCACCAATTGATCGATTCGGGGCAGGGAAAGCTGTCCTTAGGGCACGCCTTGTTGAGGTCGGTGAAATCTACACACATTCTCCAGCTTCCGTTGGTCTTGCGGACTAGCACCACGTTAGCCAACCATTCGGGGTAATGGACTTCCCGAATATGGCCGCAGCCATTAACTTGCGGACTCCTCGTCGATAGCTTTCTGTCTGTCTGGAGCGAAGTTTCTTTTTTTCTGTCGGACCGGCCGACACTCTGGCTTGAGGTTGAGTCGATGGGTGATCACTCCTTCGGGGATGCCCGGCATGTCTGAGGATGACCATGCGAAGGCGTCAATGTTGGCACGCAGGAAAGTAAGAAGTTGATGGCGTGCCTCCTCCGGAAGCAATGCCCCCACCTGAACAGTTCTGCCGGGTCATCACCCAAGGGGAGGGTTAGAAGGTGCTCTGCCGGCTCTCCCCTTCTTCTCACTCCCGGGGATCGAGTGACTCAGAGTCTGCTGCCGACGCCGCGTCCAGCGGGCTGGGGACAAATGGTAGCAGGGCGGGAGCAGGCTTTGCTCCCCTTTCATTTCTCCGACTCCTTCGTTGGTGGGGAACCTTACCAATAATCTCTTGGTGGAGACTATGACATCCAGCAGATTCAACCCTGGTCTTCCCAAGATAGCGTTGTAAGCCAGTGGGACCCGGACCACCAAGAAATTTATAACCACAGTGCTCTGACATGGAGGGGTTCCAGCCGTGACCGGGAGGGCAATTTCCCCTCGACATTCACTGAATCTCCCGTGAAGCCCATTAGCGGTGTGGCAACGGGTCGGAGTAAAGACCTTGACAAGTTCATCCGAACAAAAGCCTCATAGCTCAAGACATCCACAGAGCTCCCACTATCAATTAAAATTCTTTTTACAGGATGTTTGGCTATAGTCATGGACACCACGACGCTGTCGTCATGTTTATTAACCACCCCATCTAGATCCTTTCCAAAGAAAGGAATTACAGAATCTATTCCCCCTCGCTGCCTCTTCGAACCGCCACCCGCTCCCCAGGAAATCATAGCTATAGTTTTTTCAGTTGGAGCATTATCTACGCCAGTCGGACGACTCGGAGGCACCGGGGGGCCCGACGCAGGAGGGTTTCCCCTTCGAACAAATTTGCTTAGGTGGCCTTGCTGGACCAGCTCCTCAATGGCCTTTTTCAGATGGCGGCAATCCTCGGTGTCGTGGCCGTAGTCTCGGTGGTACCGGCAATAAAACTCCTTGTTGCGGGGGGCCCAGACTTCAAGGGAGTCGGACGCTTGAAATAAGGTTCCTCCTCTATCTCCAGCAGGATGTGAGAGATGGGAGCCATGAGGGGGGTGAATTGCTCCTTAGGAACCAGTGTCTGTGGTCGGCGATCTGGACGGCATGGAGGCTCGGGCTTACGAGGTCGTGCACCGGCGTGATCAGTAGGCGGTGGTTTATTACTGATGTTCTTGTCAACTTTCCTCCTGGAAGAATCCGCCTCGTCAGCACGGATGTACTTTTGGGCTCGGCTCAGAAGCTCAGCATAGGAACTCGGAGGCTTCTTATCCAGGGAATACGTGAACCTGGATGGGCGAAGTCCTCGTTTCAGGGCCAAAGTGGCCATAGAATCTTCCAGGTTGTACACCTCCAACGCCGCCTCCTTAAATCGAGCGACGAAATCCTTCAAGGTCTCGCCACTCCTCTGCTGAACAGCAAAGAGGCTATCTGCCACTCGCGGGATCTTTCGACAGGCATCAAAGTGAGCCAGGAAAGATCGCTCGAGCTGCGAAATGAGTTGATGCTACGCGGGGGCAAGCGGGAGTACCACGCGCGCGCCGCTTTCCAGAGAGTGGCCGGAAAGGCGATGCATAAAAGGGAGTCCGTCGCTTCCTGGACCTGCATAAGGACCTTGTAGCTCTCCAGGTGGTCAAGGGGATCCGTCGTCCCATCATATGGATCCAGTTGGGGGAGACGGAACCGGGCGGGACCGGTTCCTTCATGATATGACGGGAAAGCGGGGGACGGCGCTCATAAGCCGTCCCGTAAGGGTCGGTGATCCGCGGCTGAGCTCGTCCAACCGTCGGTGATACTCGTCGAGCCTTTGCTCGGCCCGACGGGTGGTTTTTCGGAGAGTGCCATCTTGGGATGAATCAGAGGAAGGAGCTGAAGAAGATCGCGGCGCAAAGAACGCGCCCGCCTAGACTCTCTTTCCTCCGGCCGATGGTGGGAACGACCGGAGTGGCGAGAAGGGGACCGCCGTCGCTTCGAGGTCCCTCGGTGATGAGGTTCGGGGGTGAGCGGTGGGAGACCTCAGGCGGGGTCCCACCTTGGTGAGACTGGACTGTTCCCCGCATTCCTTCGTCAAGCATAGGGGCTGAGTTGCAGCAGCCAAATGATGCTCTTGCAGCCCCCGGACCATTGTCGTCAGATCCTGGACCTGGTGGGCCAGAGCTTCGAGCCGGTCAAGTTGGCTCATCTGCGCAGGGGGCGGAACATGGAGATTGGCCTCCGAATGCTCAGCCCGTGGAATGCGCCCGGCTGCTTGACTGGAGGAAGCCTCCTGTGCTCGCGTGGTCACCATCGTTTCCCTTGCAAAATTGGTGGGGTCACAGGGAGAACTTTCGTCTTCCTCCCGTGTGAACTGCCCCCCTTCCTGGCGCGCCAATCTGTTGCCGCCAACTCACTTATGATGAACGTCGAATAGGCTAAGATCGTGGTGAGCGTAGAAAAGTCGCCGTCTTCCTTCTAGAGCCTGCAAAAAGTCCCGGACCGGTAGTTCCGGTGGGGACCCTCCGACGCCCAAGTCAGCGAGTCGTGGAACAGGAGATTATATCTAAGTGGAATTTTTAAAGAGGAAGCCAGAGAGAGTTCCCTCGCATGGAGCTCGGGTCCTCTTTTTATACCTGTCTGGGATCCCGTTTACCTCGTTCTGTTGGAACCGTCGAATCTTCCCTGTTGTGATGTTTCATCGAACGGCAAGTCGTTGGGCTGTTGCTGGATAAGGGCCGCTTATAGCGGTAACTGCCGATCGAGCTAACACTTGCCCGTGATTTCGGCGAGCGAGGTGCTCGGCAGTAGACCTTAGATCACGGGATCCGTTGTATGAGACTGTCATTGTGCATGTGAAAGATGCTGAAGGCCGACGCTGGGAGTCAGAGCTGGAGGCCGGCGCTGGAGGCCGTCACTGGATACCAGCGCTGGAGGCCGGAGCCAGTCTCAGCGCTGGGGCCGATGCTGGAGGCCGACGCTGGAGGCCGTCACTGGATGCAGCGCTGGAGGCCGGAGCCAGTCTCAGCGCTGGGGCTGACGCTGGAGGCCGTCATCGGATGCCAGTGCTGGAGGCCGGAGCCAAAGAGCGCTGGGGCCCTACGAAAGGGGTTTTGCTGTCACATCATTGCTTTCAAAAACCGTGCAAAAGATAATACCACCCAGAGGAAATGGCCAGCCGTATCAGTACCAATTGATTTTGCAAAGTCAAAATAATCGCATCATTCAATTTTGCATATTTACAAGCCACTACTTTGCAAAATATAATAGTTGTATATAACCATAACAAATATTCAAATGCATACACATGGTACTATTTACTAATTTCAAAATAGCCAAGTCAAATATCAAATTCTATTTTTTTTTCTCATTTCGTAATTCATAAATTATAACTATAATTCCAAACTTTACATATTAAATATTATAAAATCATGATAATTGGCTTACTATCTCAGTACGCAAATCCAAATGGTAAACCAGCTAGTTGGATATCTGGGTACCTACAGCATCATTTTACATAATTAAGTCTCTAAATTAAATAATAAAGTAATCCTTAAAACTCTACCCAACTAATCCATGGGCCCAACTTTGGGCTTGAATAATTCCCATTATATACCCAAATAGAAAACTAAAAATACCCCCAATAAACTAGATTTAACATAGAATCAGGCAATATATTTATTTTGTCATTCACGACCCGATACAGGGCCCAAAACGCTGCTCAAACAGGGCACTTGAGCCGGCCCAACAGGGCCCAAATCATTGACAGCCCAGCCGGCCCAGCTCCTCTCTCTTTTTTTTTTTTTGCTGCTCTCCTATTTCAACCAAAATAGTGATTCTTCCGTGCCAGCGGCCAGGGCCACCGCCGGCCAAATTCGGGGCAACCCGGCCATCGGTGGCCGGACCAGAGCCGGCCGCCACCACAGCCGGCCCCCCTCTTCTCTCCAATTTCTCCCTCTAACTCTCTCTTTCTCTCTTTGATTCATTGTGGCACGGGATTGTTGCGGTGGCACGGACGGCCACCACGGTCGGCCGAACCCTCACCGGACGGTCGCCCGATGCCGGTGAGGGCCATCGGCCGTCGCCCAGGCCCGGCGAGGCGACGGGCACGCGGCCGGGCCCAAACCAAAGACTAGACCGGCTGCAACACCCATCACATGCTCTCTCTCTCTGGCATTAGGAGGACGGACAGGGGATTATCCGAAGGAAGTGAGCACCCGGATGAAGGAGGGAGTCACCCTCCATCTCCTTTTAATCTCCCAGGTGATGCCTCGGATCAGGGAATTCGGGGATCAAAGCGTCACGCCGAGAGCGAAGCGTCAGCAGAAAAAACTCTCGTTGCCTCCTCCCTGGTTCACACGAGCTGGGTGCTACAAGAGCTAATTTTGTATTTAGCTATTTCAAGGCAAGCTATAAGCTCGATACTTGTAAGAGAGGAAAATGAAAGCAAAAGCCAATCTATATAAACAGAGTTCTCAAATATGCAGAGACCGGATATAAAATGATTGAAAAATTTTCTTATGCTCTGGTTCTTTCTACTAGGAGGTTGAGATCTCTTTTTAAGCTCATGCCATATTTGTTTTAACAAATCAACCATTGAGACAGATCCTCCATAGGCTTGAAACTTTAGAACGGCTAATTAAATGGTCTATAGAATTAAGTGAAATTGACGTACACTACAAACCAAAATAATCTTAAAAAGCTCAAGTGCTAGCTGACTATGTGTTAGAAATCATTTCTAATGGAAATACAAAAGAGGAAGAGAAGAAATGTTAAGGATGATCTGAGCTAGAAACTATTTGTGGATAAATCATCAAATCAGTTAGAAAGTGGAGCTGAAATAATTCCTATCAGTCCTAATAATATAGAGATCTTATATGCTCTGAGGTTTGAGTTTAAGTTTTCTAGTAATGAAGCTAAATATGAAGCACTAGTCATAGGAGGTTAGCCAAAAAGAAAACTTGAAGTATTATAGATCAAGGTATATAGTGATTCTTAATTAGTAGCCAATCAAGTAGGAGGAGAATTTGATAGCACAGAATTTCATTTGTTGAAATTTTAGAAAAGGCAAAAGGATTGATCTCTTTTCTTCCATCATTTGAGATTTATGCTATTCCTTGGACAAAGAGTATAGAAGCAGATAGACTGTCAAAATTAGCTTCTTCAGGATCTATAAATGGCCCAATTGTGTACTTAGAAAGGTTAAGTATACCTAGCATTGAGGATAAGGACATTCAACCATCCAATATTGAATCAAGTTAGGCAGATGTTATAATCTCCTATATTGAAAATGGTATCCTCCCTTTGGACAAGTAGGAAGCAAGAAGAATTATAAAAAGGGTGGCCAAATATACAATGATAAATGGAGTGCTCTTTAGAAGGTCTTATACTCTCTTTTATCTAAGATGTCTTAGACCATCTAAAGCAGAATATTCTTTGAGAAAAGTTTATGAAAGTATTTGTAGCAACTACTTAGGAGGCAAGACCTTAGCTCATAAAATATTAAGACAAAGATACTATTGGTCAACCATGAATTAAGATACTATAGACTATGTGAAAAAAATGCATACCATATCAGAAAATTTCCTCAGCAATTCATCAACCTTCCTTCGAGCTTTCATCTATTGGTAGTTCATGGCCTTTTGCTCAATGAAAAATGAATATTTTATAACCTTTTTCATTAGCTCCTGACCAAAGAAAGTTTCTATTAGTAGCTATTGAATATTTTATCAAATAGGTTGAAGCTGAACCACTAGCAAAGTAGCTGAGAAGAATATACAAGATTTGTATGAAAGTCTATTGTCTGCCAATTTGGAATTCCAAAAATACTAATTACTTTCAAAAATACTAATTACTTATAAAGAGAAATAATTTGATAATGCAAGGTTCAAGGATTTCTATCAAGATATAAAGATAGGGCATATGTTCTCTTCAGTTACTCATCCTTGGACTAATGGTCAAGTGATGGTAATAAATCGAACCATATTACAAGCTCTTAAAACTCGCCTTAACAGGGCTAAAAGGTTATGGATAGAAGAATTACCCAATATCCTATGGGCTAATCGTAGTACTAACTAAGCTTCAATTAGAGAAATGCCTTATAATCTAGTATATGGACTGAAGCGATGATTCCTGTGGAAATAAGAATACCAAGTTGCCGATCAAGTAATTTTCAAGAATATTAAAATTCAGAGGATCTCAGAGGAAATTTGGATTTAATTGAAGAAATCAAAGAGAAATCACAAGAAAAAATGGCTTCCTATCAACAAAGTGTTGCTAAATATTATAATTCAAGAGTAAAAGAATGACAGCTCACAAGGGAATTTAGTACCAAAAGAATGATTGCCATAGGAAAAGCTAATGAAGAAGGAAAGCTGATCCTGAATTTTGAACGTCCTTATCAAATTACCGAGACAATTAGACCTGAGGCATACAAACTTGAAGATCTTAATGGCAAATCCCTTCTCATACATGGAACTCAAATATAACTTCAGAATTTACTATCAATGATTCTTATAACTTTAAAATGTAACTGCTCTATTATGAATTACTAATAAAAATTGCAGAGAACAAAAGTTCTCTCTAGGTTTCATCCTTTGTTGCAATTTCATACTTAAAGCTACCATGTAATTTTGTTGACTAATTGACCAAAAACCTTGTTATGACTATAGATACAAATCCTAACATGAAAGTGGGTAATGAAAACCTTAGAAAGCCCAAGGAATATTGATTGTTCCCAACCTACGGCTGGAGGAATTGAGATTTTAATGATAATGAAAAACTCAAGGAATGTTGATCATTTTTAATTATAGTTGAAGATATGAAGACCTTGAAACACCCAAGGAATGTTGATTGTTCCCAAGTTATGGTTGGCGGTATAAAGATCCTAAAGGCCTTAAAAAGCTTAAGGAATGTTGATTATCTTTAGTTACAGCTGAAGATATGAAGACCTTAGAACATCCAAGAAATATTGATCATTCCCAAGCTACAAGTAAGGGCATGAAGACCCTAAGGACCTTGGAATACCCAATGAATGTTGATTTTCTTTAGATTGTTATAAATAAGTATTATAAAAATTCAGACAGGAGAAGCAGAAAGCAAGATTATATCTTTAGATTTCTTTAGCCCTCATTGAAGTTTAAACCTTCGACCATCATGTATATATATATATATATATATATATATATATATATATATATATATATATATATATATATATATGTATGTATCTCCTCAACAATAAAGGTAATGGTGATTAAATGAGGCCACATTGAGGTTTCAATCATATTATATTTTGGAGTATGGCATTCCTTCCCTGCTATAAAGTATAGTAGCCCCCTCTCTGCAATCTACTTTCACTTAGGTTTTGCAACATGTCTGTAGTTCATGATATGATCGTCCTTAATTTAAAAAATTATTTTTATTAAAAAATATTTTAAATTAATTAAAATATTTTATCTTTAATAAATTTATATAGCTTTATTAAAGTTGAATTATCAAAGCTTTGAAAATGTTGAGCTCTCTCACATCATGCACACCTATGGTATATTATCTTAGTTAAATTGGTTTTGTCAGGTCAAGATAGCGCTTCAATTATTATTATTTAATTTTATTATTTTATTATTTGTAACATATTTACTATAAGAAAGTGAACTTTTTATGGTAAACTTATTACGACAAAATATTTTTGCCACTATATTTTATTTATAATGTAAAATCAAAATTAAATTCACTGTAACTCTTTGTTACAGCATAAATATGTTCTTCGTTAAAAATCCATTTATAACGATGAAATAAGTTTTCATTGTTATAGTTAAAAATTTTAATAAAAAATTTATTTTTATATTTCGTGCTATTATGGCAAAAAAATTGCTGTAATAAATCTACTTATTACAGTAAAATTTATTTTTATTGTAATAAGTTAAGATTTTATTATATTTTTTTCATGCTATTATGACAAAAAAAATCTCCGTAATAACTCTACTTATTATGGTAAAATTTGTTTTTATCGTAATAAGTTAAGATTTTATTTTAATTTTTTTATATTTCATGCTATTACTACTGCAACAAATAAATTTTACCGCGGTAAAATTTATTTTCATCATTATAGTTAAAAATTTTAATAAAAAATTATTTTATATTTTATGCTATTACGGTGAAAAAAATATGGCCGTACTATACTAGGTAGATTTATTACTACAAAATTTATTTTTATTGTAATAAGTTAAGATTTTATTTTATTTTTTTTCATGCTATTAGCAAAAAAATATCATTGTAATAATTCTACTTATTACGATGAAATTTTTTTTAACGTAATAAGTTAAAGGTTTTTTTTTCATGCTATTACGATGAAAAAAATATTCGCCGTAACAAGTCTTCACTATTACACCAATTTTTTTTATCATAATAAGTTAAGATTTTATTTTTTAAAAAGATTATAATATTATGATGAAAAAAATAGTTCACCGTAATAAGTAGATTCCCTAAAACCCTGCTTCCACCCGCGATTTTCTTCTTCCTGAAACCCTCGCTCCCACGCCGCAAACTCCCCTTCTTCTTCCGCTGTCAAATCTGAGACTCGCCAACCCTCGCGAGTTCCTCTCCGCCGCCAGCCCCGGAACACTAAAACCCTTCCCCGCCACCTCCTACACCATTACCATCCCTAGCTGCTAGGGTAACTCAAATTCCTATAAAATTTCTAAATTGCTCCTCAAAGCCTTCTTCTCCCCTTCCAAAGATCATGTCTCTTTTTCAGTAGTTTTTCTTCTTCATTTTCCTTTATCTAGGGTGGTTTTCCTTCAGCGAGATCCACGAGACTGAGCGAAAGATCCTGCCGAAGTTCTTCGATGGGAAGTCAGTTTCAAGAAACCCTAGGGTTTACAAGTATTACAGGGACTCTTAGACAACCAAAGTTCTTTTTGAGAGCAAGAGGATTAGTGTTTTAGTGTCTTCTTAGACAATCAAAGGAGAAGGTGAAGTGGATTTTCAACTAAATCTCTTCGTATCCCTTTTTTTTTTTTTTCCTGTAGTCTTAGTGTGGAGTGTTCTTCTTAGATTTGATACTTTGGTTATGAAAACCTTCGCCTTTCTCTCACACTCTATCACTTAAAAGACTATCTTTGTGCTTGCTTGAATGCATGTTTGATCTTCGATTTCTATGGTGTTTATGTGACATGCTTGCTTTCTAAAAGTATATTGAGAGTACGGTGTTTCCCACGCTATATTCCTCGAAGGCCCCCGGTTTGACTGCGTCCTCGGGCGAACGATAGCCCGCCATGTGTCCTCCCCCGGCTTCGCCAGAGAGCCGGCGGCGGTCTCGACGCGGAGAGGTCTCCGTCCCTGATCCCCTGGGCGACAACATGAGTTTGTTTAGATGCAGCATGAGTGGGTGGGCGTTTGGATTGATGGATTTTGTTATGATAAATGGTGGAAGTTTGTTCTGGCTTGTCTCTGGGCTATAGAATGAAGGCAAGGGGGTTTATATATACTTTCTAAAAATGAAACCTTGGTTCACGTTTTGAGATCTACAGGAGTGGTGGGGGCTTGGGTGCGTGGAATTTTTGTTTTATTATGCAATGGAAATTTGTTTTGACTCGTTTCTTGACCATGCGAAGGGAACGAGTGTTTTACTCTTCGGAAAAAAAATGAAATTTTGGTCCTGTAATCTTTTTCTCTTGAACAAAATACATTAGGCACTCTGCACCTATTAATTGATTCATCAACAAAAAAATGAAATCTTGGTTCCAGTTTTTGGTGCTGACAGGAGGTTGGGGCTTGGGCTAATGGATTTTTTGTTTTATTATACAATATAAATATGTTGCAGCTTGTTTCTGGATCATGGGTTTATTTTTGAAGTGCAATCGAGGATGCCATTTTTTTACGAGATTTTAGGTTTTATATCTGGTTATAAAAGGGGATTATCGAAGGGTACATCGAGAACTAAGATAGTTTTTCATCTTCTGAAATTCTACATGAGTGCCGAGAGCAATTGCAATTAGAATCAACAGAAGAATATCATCACTTAGCAAGAGAAGATCATCGAGGATCTAAAGGCGACGACTGATGAGATTACTACTTACATGCGAATCTAGTTCCTAAATTTGTTCCTAATTAATAGATCCTAGTAGACCCTATTTCCTCCATAGTGTCCTTAATGACATGTATTTTTTTAATTATGTATTTTAAAAAATATTGTATATAATGATTTTATTAAAATAAATAAAATTTTTATTAATTTTTTATAAAAATTTGAAGATCGTTGTTTTAATATTATATTAAATTATTGTAACAATGCAAAATAAAAAAAATTAAAATTAAAATCTATTACGACGAATTATTTTTGTCATAATAGACAATTATTACATTGTTTCACCATAATAGCTTAGAAGTTATTATGGCAAAACATTTTTGCCTTAATAAGAAGCTATTAGGGCAAAAATTATTTCACCATAATAAATTATAAGTTATTGCGGTGAAATACAGTTATTACGACAAAATATTTTGCCATAATAGGTTACAAGTTATTACGATAAAACTATTTCGCTGTAATAGAAAGCTATTACGGTAAAATTAATTCGCCGTAATATAATTTTTTTAAAAATATATTTAAAAAATTATAATGATGATATATTTTTGTCGCAATATGTTATTTATTACGATGAAATTATTTACATCGTAATAAGTTATTACGATAACAACTTATTACGATAATTTTGAAACGTATTGCGATGAACTTTTTATGATCGTAATAATTTATTATGATGACTTTTGTATATATTGCGCTGAATTAATTCGCCATAGGTTGTTTTAGAAAAGAAGAAAGGATGAGACATAAAGTGATGGATGTCCCCTTTAATTTTTTTTCTTCAAGAAGATATGGTAGCATGGCGATGTGTTAAAAGACGACAATTGCCTCTCAAGAGGCTGGCAAATGTGATAGTCTACAACTCAACTCAACTCATCTAAGCTTTTTCTCAACTATATGGGATTGGCTACATGAATATGCTTTCTTCACTCTACTCTATTTAGAATCAAATTGATATTCAAATTACAAATAGTTATATTATTTTTAATTATTTATATTCTGATCGTCTATGAAATATTTTTTAAAATTATTTTAATCCATCAAATAATGCAACAATACATTTTTTGAACTATTTTTGAACTATTTTAGTCTTTGAAACCTTTGAAATCTAGACAGATGAACGGATAGAATGCTGGAATGATAGCTAGATGTGATTTTTAATGAGCCTATCCAGATGGAACGATGGCTACCTTTGAGGGACCTAACAATTCTGACAGATCATTTGCTTTTGTTTTTTAAAATAAGAAGTTATTTTATTAGTTTTTTAAAATAAGAAGTTTATTTATATGGTAGTTTACAGTGGCTACTGCTCTAAAATCAAACCATCAAACCATCAAATATATAAAAGAGAACATGCTTTAAAGGAGGAAAGAAACTTTTAATGGAAGTTATCATGTGGCAAGAAAACGTAACAAATGCTTTAGCTTTTTATATATATATAGATAAGAATCAACTATAAATAATAAAAATAATTTTTATAAGGTTTGAAAATATTTCTTAAAAGCAAACTTATTTTAAAAATGAATATTTCAAAATAAGATTTTTTTGTTCATTTATTTCATTAAAATGAACAAAAAAAATCCAGTAGATTTGGAAAACTTACAAGTGCCACCAATAAAACTGTTCTTTTTCTGGATTTCTTTTCCTTTTTTTATACTTTATTGTAACCAAATATACCTTGATTTGAAGAACTCTTTAATTCTATTTAGGTTTTCTTTGATTATGCTGTGTTATAGGTATAACAATGTAGAAAAGAATAAATATTATTATAATAGATTTTTTTTTTTTTTAGATATAGTCGGGTGATCACCAACCTAGGGTGACTCAAGCCCAATCTATCAGAATACAAAAGTTGGGTAACGATAGGAGGACAACGGTCTTCGGGCTGCCATTGCCAAAATCCAGAATGGTCGGCCATCCTAGCGGTGATCCAATCAGCCGCAGAATTGGCTTCCCTGTATGTATGACAGATCTGGATGATATCAACCCCTGGAGGAGAAATCGATCGAATATCTGAGATCAAAGGATTGGTTGGCACTTAGTTACAATGATCCTGACGAAGCCACCGAATTATGGTGAGGGCATCCCCCTCAAGGATGATGCGACGGGCTCCAAGACTGTGAATAGCATAGGAAACCCCTGCCCAAGCAGCGTAAAGCTCCGCAAGCGGCACTGAGGAATCCAGGAAACTAGATCCACCAGCAGACAGCAGAGCTCCATCAGATCTTCGAATGACATAACCTGATCCAGCAGATCTGCCACGAACACTCCCATCAAAATTGATTTTGACAAACCCTGGAGGAGGGGGTTCCCAAGAAATAAAGACCGTACGTCGGTACGCTGCCGGGGCAGCATGGGAACCCCAGGGGCCAGGGCTATCACAATAACGAGCCAAACGCTGAGAAATGTACTCAGTAATAAGGTCAATGCAATCCTCACCACCCTATACGACGAGACAGACTCATGAGTAAAGACAATCCAGTTCCGAGATAACCAGATTTGATAAACAATGTAAGCCCTCGTCGAACCCTGCTTACAGCAGCCTCTCCTGACATCTTGCCTAATCAAGTGAAGAAAAAAAAGGCGAAGAGAAGCGGAGGCAGCATCCCAAGGCCGGTCGCTAGCTATCTCCCAAATATGGCTAGCTCTGAGACAAGAGAAGATGGTATGATCCACCGACTCCTCCTCAATCCCACATAACGGACACGTCGACTGGATCCCAAGGCCATGTCTAGAAAGCACAGAGCAAGTGGGAAGACAATTTCGTGCAAGCTTCCAAAGGAAAAGATGTACCCTTGGGTGAATGGGAAAACGCCAAATCCAAGCCATATCAGCCAACAGTTGGGTAGGAGCTCTGTAGATCTGGAGGAGGTCCCTAATGGGAGCACGTGGCAAACGGGATCGCTTCCAAACCCTGATATCGGGGGAAAGACCCGGAGAAAGAGGAATAGAAACAATGCGACGCATAAGCTCCTCCCCGAAGAAGCGAGACAGCAACGGGGTAGACCAGGCAGAATGATCATGTGCCGTAAGATCACTGACACGCATGCCAGAAAGAATGGCAGTGCTGACAAAAGTCGGCCACCGAGATAAGGGGAGGTCAGCAATCCACGTGTCTGAAGCAACATCCACAGAGTCGCCATTACCAATAATCCAAGAGATGCTATGAAGGATTGCCGGAGCGTGACTACAGACCTCTTTCTAGAAGAAAGAGTGTCCCCGAGCCGGCTACAGATTAGTGGAAGAAGTCCAGTCCCCATACTTGGCACGCATAAATGAGCTCCACATACAGTGCGGATCTAGCAAGAAACGAGTGGCATGCATAACAATCAACGCCTCCCTCCGAACAGTAAGGGACTGGATCCCAAGCCCTTCCTCCGAGATCGGCAAGCAGACACAATCCCATGCTAAAAGATGAACAACATGGCTATCCTGTGATGAACCCCAGAGAAAGTCCCTGAAGTATCGCTCAATCTTCCTCAAGCAAGTCAGAGGGACAGCAGCATTCGACAATAAATAAAAAGGAAGAGAGATGAGCACCGAACGAATGAGAGTGATTCTCGCCATCATAGATAGCCCAGTGATCTGCCACCCCTCTAGCCGATCACGGATCCTCGTCTCGAGATTACTAAAATCCGAAATCCTGGGCCTTCTACCAGTGATAGGAATCCCCAGATAGGAGAGCCGATCCGACTGCTTAGAAATTCACATGATCTGCATAATAGACCTCTTACGAGAAGGAGTCATCCTTGGACTAAAGCAAATCACAGACTTAGTAATATTAACCTTCTGATCAGAGACAGAACAGTAAGTCTGGAGAATAGAATCAAACATGATCGCATTGGCCATAGTAGCCCTACTCAAGAAGATGCAGTCATCGGCAAACAACAAATGGAAGATTGCGGGCCCCTTGGAGCTAGCCCGGTAAGGATAATAGATTGTTTAGTATTACGATAACTCATAGAAACAATGGCCTATTTGGCATTTGCGTCTTTCTCTTGATAAAATATTTTTCAAAGTTCCAGTTTTGATCGTTTTTAAAAGTTACCACAATATATCTTTTCTATTACTGTCTATTAACTTTGATATTATATTTTTTTAAAATTTTAAATAACTTCAAATCACACACAAAGAAGATGGAGGGAGAGGAAAAAGGTGTCATTGTAACCGTAAAAAACACTTTTGCTGGTAGCTTCAGTGTACTGGAAAGATGCTGCTGTTGAAATCTTGATGTGATACGTGAGACTGAATATTTAGTGGAAAAGAAAAAAAATACACCACTCTGCTTCATCCGATACGCCTTCTTTCGATCCTAAACTATCATTTATGGCGGAATATCATCTCTTCACTTTTCACGACACCTGATGTGGTTGATCCAATGCCGTTAAAAAATCATGAAGAAAGAAAATTAACGGAGCCCTCCTTTGGCTTCAGCTCCCAACACCCATCCACGGCATTGCTCTCGTCATAACGAAGAAAGAGAACAACAGGTCACGTTGTATGCGTGGGTTTTCCAAAGGCCACCTTACGTCATTAATGCTCGGTCGAGTCAATGGGCTGGAGCCTTCAATGGTGCAGAAATGGTCATAATGGCTTGAAGAGCATTTAACGAAAAGAAGTGTCGCGAGCATCTTGCCTTGGCTCTCCTTCTCAACCCCAGGGCCAACCCCTCCAGGGCCGACCCCCCCAGGGTCGACCTCCCAGGGCCGACCCCTCCAGGGCCGACCCCTCCAGGGCCGACCCCCCCCAGGGTCGACCTCCTAGGGCCGACCCCTCCAGGGCTGACCTCCCAGGGCCGACCCCTCCAGGGCCGACCCCCCCGGGATCGACCCCCCAAGGCCGACCCCTCCAGGGCCTACCCCCCCAGGGTCGACCTCCCAGGGCCGACCTCCCAGGGCCGACCCCCCCAGGGCCGACCCCTCCAGGGCCGACCCCCCCCAGGGTTGACCTCCCAGGGCCGACCCCTCCAGGGCCGACCCCCCCAGGGCCGACCCCTCCAGGGCCGACCCCCCCCCAGGGTCGACCTCCCAGGGCCTACCCCTCCAGGGCCGACCCCCCAGGGCCGACCCCCAGGGCCGACACCTCCAGGGCCGACCCCCCCAGGGTCGACCCCTCCAGGGCCGACCCCTCCAGGGCCGACCCCTCCAAGGCCGAACCCCGATGGCTGCCAAGCTCCCTCGCCGTTAACAATGCCATGCAAGTAAGTGAACGGTGCCTTGTACGTGAACAGTGCCATGCAAGCTCATCCAAGGGCATGGGCAGAGCCACACAAGCACTCCATACTCAACACTCTACGAAGGACAGTTGGCTTCAACTCAACATCATCCTTCTCCCCCAACGGCTGTACTTGGGACCCACACGACTAACTGTCACCCATCACTGTCAGCATAGGACAACCAAAAAGGTGACGTAGGGGACATGTTTGGCAAGCGCCGTAACGATCGGCCATGCCCTGCGACCACCTACTCTGACAGGACACGGCTTACAGCTTGACACGTCATATGGAGGTAAGCTCCACTGTACTGCCATCAATTAATGCTCTGACAAGTGATCACGCCCCGAGCCCATGGATTCCAGGCATCTATAAAAAGGTAAGAGGGATCTCGACCAGGGGGAGGGTAACACACTCATAATACTCCTAAACACTCACACAGAGGGAGCTCCTCTCTGGGCCTCTCTCTCTTTTTTTCTTTCGAGCTTCCTCAAGCTCACGGCTGATGCCCAGACCACTGACTTGAGCATCGGAGGGTCCCGCTGGGGCCCCCTCCGGCCCCCGGGACTTGCTTGCAGGCGCGAGGAGCTCACTGGAGGAGACGACCGCACGCTTGAGGCCGGTGATTTGGCGTCATCAGATTGGCGCGCCAGGTAGGGGGGGATCAACGATGCTAGTTTGCAGATCCTCATCCCTTTTTATCAAAACGGTGGATCGTGAAGATGGTGGATGGTGAAGATTTCACCAGTTAAGCTTGGGGGCACCTTCAACGAGCTGAGCAGCATGAGGCCAGCCTTTCGTTCCATCATCACTATCTTAGACCATTCAAACAGAACATGTTGCCACTCATTCTACAAATCCAAATATTGACGGTGGCTGTCCAAAAGCTCTAGAAGCAACATCTTATGACCATGCAACAGCGAGCAAAAGCTTCTACTCGCCCTTTAGTCACTGCCCAGGCCAGCCATCCTTTATCCTGCTGGGAATCACCCCAGCAAGAGGTCCAACATCATTAAGCCCATCAGCGACTTAAAGCTCAGAGAGCCACCACTCGCCGCACAAGCAGCCTTCTCACCTGTGGACAGCGATGCAGAGGAAGGTTCGGCCATGGCTCCGGTTCCCGACTCTGCCCCGAGGCATTGGCTCTCCTCCAGACCCGGCGCTAGCGCCTCGGCTTCAGATCCAGCCCCGGAGGCTCCCGTTTTCATGCTCCTGGCACCACATCCCCGAGCGCCAGGCAAGCTTCTCTTCCTCTCTGCCGCATCCCAAGTCCAAGTGAAAGCTCCCAAAGCAGCCACGTCCAGATGCATTACATGCACCCATGCACGTAATGAGACTTCATAGGAGAGAGAAGGACCATGGAAGCTGGAGGGCTCCTTACCTTGAATCAATGTCGAGGCTGCCCGAATCCTATAACTCCCAGCAACATCATCTCCTAACCATCCAACTTCAGCGGACTCTCCCAGTCGCTCATCTCCAACAGCCGTTGGCTGCTCGGGCTTCCCTCGGCGACCTCTAGCTCCCGAGTTCGACTTCGACTCTTGTCCGTGGCCTGCTCCAGCGTCCTCGGCTCTGGATCCCATCTCTCTCTTCACTGCACTCCAAAGATGGGTTCCCAGCTTCATTTCGGAAAGGAGCTGGTCATCAACCGACTCCAGGCGCCGTCCCAACTTGATTCCCTGGGGGGCAGACCACCAGCGGGCGGAAATGCTCAAGTCCACATAGGGAAAACAGGGGTGCTACAAGAGCTAAGTACAATGCACCTAAGACAGTTTTCTTTCATTGACACTTAAAAATGTCATGCAGGGAAGACCAACCTAGTATCAGCCTTCAAGACCAACCTCGTGTTGGCGTTTCGAAAGCCCGACCCCGGTCGGCACCAAAGCCCTGGGCCAGCCAGGCATGAAGCCCAGTGTACCACTGGCAGAGCGGTGTACCACCGGCTCTCAGCAACGGAAGCCCGACCTCGGTTGGCACCAAAGCCCTGGGCCAGCCAGGCATGAAGCCCAGTGTACCACTGGCAGAGCGGTGTACCACCGGCTCTCGGCAACAAAAGCCCGACCCCGGTCGGCACCAAAGCCCTGGGCCAGCCAGGCATGAAGCCCAGTGTACCACTGGCAGAGCGGTGTACCACCAGCTCTCGGCAACAAAAGCCCGACCCCGGTCGGCACCAAAGCCCTGGGCCAGCCAGGCATGAAGCCCAGTGTACCACTGGCAGAGCGGTGTACCATCGGCTCTCAGCAACAAAAGCCCGACCCCGGTCGGCACCAAAGCCCTGGGCCAGCCAGGCATGAAGCCCAGTGTACCACTGGCAGAGCGGTGTACCACCGGCTCTCGGCAATAAAAGCCCGACCCCGGTCGGTACCAAAGCCCTGGGCCAGCCAGGCATGAAGCCCAGTGTACCACTGGCAGAGTGGTGTACCACCGGCTCTCAGCAACAAAAGCCCGACCCCGGTCGGCACCAAAGCCCTAAGCCAGCCAGGCATGAAGCCCAGTGTACCACTGGCAGAGCGGTGTACCACCGGCTCTCGGCAACAAAACCTCGACCCCGGTCGGCACCAAAGCCCTGGGCTAGCCAGGCATGAAGCCCAGTGTACCACTGGCAGAGCGGTGTACCACCGGCTCTCAGCAACAAAAGCCTGACCCCGGTCGGCATCAAAGCCCTGCACCAGCCAGGCATGAAGCCCGACGCCCGTCGGCACCAAAGCCCTGCACCAGCCAGGCATGAAGCCCGACGCCCGTCGGTACATGAAGCCCTGCAACAGCCAGGCATAAAGCCCGACCCCGGTCGGCACCAAAGCCCTGGGCCAGCCAGGCATGAAGCCCAGTGTACCACTGGCAGAGCGGTGTACCACCACCTCTCAGCAACAAAAGCCCGACCCTAGTCGGCACCAAAGCCCTGCACCAGCCAGGCATGAAGCCCGACGCCCGTCGGCACCAAAGCCCTGCACCAGCCAGGAATGAAGCCCAACGCCCGTCGGTACATGAAGCCCTGCAATAGTCAGGCATGAAGCTCGACGCCCGTCGGCACCAAAGCCCTGCACCAGCTAGGCATGAAGCCCGACGCTCGTCGGTACATGAAGCCCTGCAACAGCCAGGTGTGAAGCCCGACACCAGTCGGCACATGAAGCCCTGCATCAGGCGAGGATCATCCACTTGGGAGGAAACGCCCCTTTCGCCTTGCTGGGGTAGGCCCGCTTCGTCTCAGGGGCGAGGGGGCATCTGATGTGGCTGATCCAACGCCGTTAGAGAATCATGAAGGAAGAAAACTGACGGAGCCCCCCTTTGGCCTCAGCTCCCAACACCCATCCACGACATTGCTCTCGTCATAACGAAGAAAGAGAACAACAAGTCACGTTGTGTGCGTGGGTTTCCCAAAGGCCACCTTACGTCATTAATGCTCGGTCGAGTCAATGGGCTGGAGCCTTCAATGGTGCATAAATGGTCATAATGGCTTGAAGAGCATTTAACGGAAAGAAGTGTCGCGAGCATCTTGCCTTGGCTCTCCTTCTCAACCCAGGGCCAACCCCTCCAGGGCCGACCTCCCAGGACCGACCCCTCCAGGGCCGACCCCCCCAGGGTCGACCTCCCAGGGCCGACCCTCCCAGGATCGACCCCTCCAGGGCCGACCCCCCCAGGGTCGACCTCCCAGGGCCGACCCCCCAGGGTCGACCTCCCAGGGCCGACCCCTCCAGGGCCGACCCCCCCAGGGTCGACCTCCCAGGGCCGACCCCCCCAGGGTCAACCTCCCAGGGCCGAACCCTCCAGGGCCGACCCCTCCAGGGCCGACCCCTCCATGGCCGACCTCCCAGGGCCGACCCCTCCAGGGCCGACCTCCTAGGGCCGACCCCCCCAGGGTCGACCTTCCAGGGCCGACCCCACCAGGGTCGACCTCCCAGGGCCGACCCCTCCAGGGCCGACCCCCCCAGGGTCGACCTCACAGGGCCGACCCCCACAGGGCCAACCCCTTCAGGGCCGACCCCTCCAGGGTCGACCTCCCAGGGCCGACCCCTCCAGGGCGGACCCCCCCAGGGTCGACCCCCCAGGGCCGACCCCTCCAGGGCCGACCCCCCCAGGGTCGACCTCCTAGGGCCGATCCCCCAGGGCCGACCCCTCCAAGGCCGACCCCCCCAAGGTCGACCTCAGGGCTGACCCCTCCAGGGCCGACCCCCCCAGGGTCGACCTCCCAGGGCTGAACCCTCCAGGGCCGACCCTTCCAGGGTCGACCCCCCAGGGTTGACCTCCCAGGGCCGACCTCCAGGGCCGACCCCTCCAGGGCCGACCTCCAGGGCCGACCCCTCCAGGGCCGACCTCCCAGGGCCGACCCCTCCAGGGCCGACCCCCCCCCAGGGTCGACCTCACAGGGCCGACCCCTCCAGGGCCGACCTCCCAAGGCCGACCCCCCCAGGGTCGACCTCCCAGGGCCGACCCCTCCAGGGCCAACCCCCCCAGGGTCGACCTCCCAGGGCCGACCCCTCCAGGGCCAACCCCCCAGGGCCGACCCCTCCAAGGCCGAACCCCGACGGCTGCCAAGCTCCCTCGCCGTTAACAATGCCATGCAAGTAAGTGAACAGTGCCTTGTACGTGAACAGTGCCATGCAAGCTCATCCAAGGGCATGGGCAGGGCCACGCAAGCACTCCATACTCAACACTCTACGAAGGACAGTTAGCTTCAACTCAACATCATCCTTCTCCCCCAACGGCTGTACCTTGGAACCCACACGACTAACTGTCACCCATCACTGTCAGCATAGGACAACCAAAAAGGTGATGTAGGGGACATTTTGGCAAGCGCCGTAATGATCGGCCATGCCCTGCGACCACCTACTCTAACAGGACACGGCCTACAGCTTGACATGTCATATGGAGGTAAGCTCCATTGTACTGCCATCAATTAATGCTCTGACAAGTGATCACGTCCCGAGCCCACGGATTCCAGGCATCTATAAAAAGGTAAGAGGGACCTCGACCAGGGGGGGTAACACACTCATAATACTCCTAAACGCTCACAGAGGGAGCTCCTCTCTGGGCCTCTCTCTCTTTTTCTCTTTCGAGCTTCCTCAAGCTCACGGCTGATGCTCAGACCACTGACTTGAGCATCGGAGGGTCCCGCTGGGGCCCCCTCCGGCCCCCGGGACTTGCTTGCAGGCGCGAGGAGCTCACTGAAGGAGACGACCGCATGCTCGAGGCCGATGATTTGACGTCATCAATACCTAATTCCGTGCTACAACGCTACTCGACAATTAACACGTAAGGGTGCAATTGGTTATATTTGTTGGAGTTTGGACTTAGCACAAGAGCTGCACATTGCACAAGATATCACAAGAGGGTTACATTCATGTCATCTAGAAAGAGGCAAATTGATCAAGGCGGCAAAGATGAGCTGAATTTAGATTGATGATGGGAGAGTACCAACACTTTCAACATGATGAGATGGATAAAAACCAGATCAAGATATTTCACAATTTACCAGCTTCCTATGCGCAGCTCCCTATGCTTCTTGTTAATATACACGGGATTCATATCTGTTGTAACCCATTAAAATACTGGAGCTGCGTGTCTCATTTTGTGCCTTTTGGTCCTTCACGTAGCCTCGGTTTGCTCAGCCAACGTACCAAGAAGCTAGCAAGTGTCTCAGACGGTTTAAACTCAAAGACACGCATGTGATAAGATAATGACCTTTTTTTTTCCTTTTTTTTGGTTACTGATATTTTCCTAAAACAAAGCACACATCGAGCTGCACACAAATTAATGATAAATGGTGAGATAAATAGGGGTTTAGGACTATGACTAACAGCACACAAATAAAAAACGATGCTGGATGCTCTCTCCAAAATGAACCAGAGATATTAAGCTCCTTGCTATGACATTCAACCACAATCGTATCTCACCGCCCATACTGAACGACCACTCAATGACTACATGAATTTCTTTTCTGACGGACATCATGATCCATCCAGCATATTGATCTCTTGTCTAAAAACCTAAGGAAAGTTATGATCAGTTCACATGACAAGGATGTAGTTTGAGATCCAAGCAATAGGAATCATATTGTCCAAGGATTATGAAACAAAAAATCGATTGGAGGTCAACTTGGAAAGTTCAGGAGAGTTATGTTGGATTAAAACCCTGGGTAGCCAGAATGTTTGTGAAGATAAGCAAATATCACTATGTGTTAGCTTGAATTGCCATAACAGAGCAACTAGATCAAGCAACAAAGGTGATATTAGGAGCAAAACGGGGCAGAGCTTCAACAGGCCACAAGAAGTATGTACTTGGACAAAAACACGCTTACCCCTTTACAGAATTTTTACTGTTCTTACTGGCATTGGCTATAGTCATCTGATGAAAGATCCAGAAAAGAATGAGATTCAGAAAAGTCTAAAGTAGCACGACCTGAAATTACTGGCTGATTTGTCTAACCATGCTGCAACTTTCTTTACAAAATAAACTGTCTCAGGATTAGGGGCAACGCCCAAACATACTAAATCATGCATAATAAATTTTCTTAAACCTGTTACAGTAAATGATTTGGATACTAGGGCGGGTCCCAGGATATAAACTGAGCAAACACAGAAAGTACAGAAACTTTTTACACTCCTTTAAGTAGATTAGGCAGACAATTTAAAAGACCATCCGGTTCAACTCAGTCCCAGGGCACTTTACAGCCTACCCTCACAAACCCGATAATTCTTTCAGCACGGTATGTGAGCAAACTTAATTAAACAAAGTGTTTTTGAACAGGCGCGTCCTACCAGACGACAGAGTAGTCCTTATGAGGCCACCAAACTGCACCTCCAGATTGACCCACAGCCTACAAGCAAACATTGGATATCCAGCCGGGCATTCCAGATTTTCTAATATCTTTTTTTTTTTTTTTTGGGGGGGGGGGGGGGGGGGGGGGCAACAATCTTGCGAAATTATTTCACCTCCAAAGCCATTGCATTTAGTAACCAAATGGTGCTGACATATATCTTGAGGTGGCCTCATAGCCACCACAAGAGCACGTACTCATGAAATACTCCAAATGCTTCCTTCATCCGTAAAACATCAAATGCTTTCTCTATTTGCAGAATAGAGCCATGAAACTCAAGATGTCTGCTCCTCCTTTAGTTGCGCTCAAGAGTCTTGGAAGGAACCTGCTAAAATCTCAATCGTCCCAAGAGCCAAATTGCATATACCTTGTCCACTGGTCTGTTTCAACAACCTTTAAGCCATCTCAGAAAATAAAAAAGGCAACATCGCATAATATACTGAGAGAAAAATAGATGCTGGAAGTAGAATGTCCAGCTTATTAACATCTCAGGCAACCATCAGAATGATCCTGCAAAGTGAAATTTCAGAATTAAAAAAAAAATGCACTGGTCCTTCATTGGCGATAACTGACACAAGATGTATTCCAAATGACAATGCAAGAGATGCTTAAGCAACCATCTGCAAATGAGGCCAGGCAAGCAAAATAAAAATCAAGGATAGCGCCATGTTAACAGGAACTTCCCAAGAATAAGCGATAAAACATACAACAATAATAATAAGAGAAAGCTCTGGGCAGGACTCTTGAAAAATCCACCTTACTCATCAGTCAGATTGTGTTCTTCAAGCAGACGATGTGTCAAGAAGCTCCCAGCACATTTTGCACTGCATTTGGTTCATAAATAGTGTCTGATATTTTTGATGGAGGCCAGTATCGAAGCACCGACCTTCCAAGAATATTTTTCACAGGAAGTGGACCCCTGAAATAACAATCAGACAATGATCAGATACAATATTACCATGCAATGTAGACCTTAGTTATTCCCAAGATCTGCAGTATCACTTCATACCAACCGTATCATACAATACAAGAATATGGTATCAAGGTTCAGTTTGGTATGTGAACCAAACTGGTCTGTTCTGGATTGAATCGAGCAGAACTGCTCCGTACCATCCGGTATACCACATGGTTTAAGTGCTATCATTGTTTAGAGTAATGTTGAGACCTTATGTCAGCATAGGGTATGTACCATACTATGATACCATACCAACTGTACCATAATGTACCAATAATTTTTTTTTTTTTCATGTACCAATTTTGCAAAACCTTGCTTATTCCAACTTTAGAACAAGCGCTTCCAACATTTCCATAGAGAAAAGAAAGCTTTTATTTTGGGTTTCAGGACTTACCATTCATGAGAGTCAAAGCTGTTGTTGCGATTATCTCCCAGCACAAAGACATAACCTTCAGGTACAAGCTACAGAAGCCGCAACAGCCAGTTAGGTATACAAATCAATATTGATTCTTGAAAAAAAAAAAAAAATAGAGAAGTGAAGAAAAAGAAAAAACCCAGCATATTCTGGAACAAAGATCTTTCATTTAAGGGTATTGCAAGCGAAAGTCAACTCACTGATGACTAGACTGGTTTCAAGAAGATCTAAACTAGGAGATTTATAAGTTAATATCTGTAGCATAATATCCAATATAACGCATCCATCCATAGTTCTAAAGGCATACAAAAGGAAAAGTGCAATGAAGATGTCGTACCACTGGATCCATTTCATAGTCAAGCGGCTCTAGTATGAACTCTTCATCTTGGACAATACCATTCACCAACAATTTGCGATCATGCACCTATCAAGAATAAAAATGCATGCATTGTCAGCTTATCGTTTGATTGGGGAACATCAACGTACTAAGAACGTATGCAAATGAAAGGAAGGGCTTGCACTAATAGTGGAAACTTACTTCAACATAGTCCCCAGCCTTAGCCACAACCCTTTTGATGAAGACATCACTTGAACTGTATCCAATTTCCTGCACAGAGAAAATTTCAGATGAACTAACCGGACAGATGGCACAATTGATGTCTATAAGCATAGCATGCATAAATAATTGCATCAATGGAGTAATATACCTGAAGAATTGGAGGAGCCCTGAAGATAACAATGTCTGTGACTTCAGGCTCTCTGAATAGATACGAGACCTGCAATTCCAACAACAAGAACATGATAAATCAACGCAAAAATTTCGCAATGCAAAATTAATCACCAATAAACAGCCTCAACATATATACAAGTGTTTGCGTACATAATAAGAAATATGGAAAGCCCTTGTATTGTGTTAAGTTTTTAATTTTTAATTATCTGATTGCAGTGATTCCCCAATCATTTCACAGAGTGACTGCAAACTTATTTATTCAAAATCAAGCAGATTTTTCTGATTCGCTTTGTCTCTGGAGAGGAACACACAATTTCCATAGAATTCAATTGTTATTTCCTAAAACAACCAACAGAACACATACAACCAAAATTGTGCAACGAATCAAACTTTAACCAAAATTACAAATAAACAACAGCAATCTACGGGCATAATGAAAATGATCATTACCTTCTCTGCTAGGATCCTGTCTCCCACATCAAAAGTCGGATACATAGACTTAGAAGGGATCGATCTTGGCTCTGCCAAGAACGACCGATACAGCAGCGGAACAGTCACCGCTGCAAAAATAGTCTTACACTCATCTGTGCAGGAACTCATCCACCGCGAAAGCCACCCACTCCTCTCGCCCGGATTCATTTTCCCGGGCTTGCTGTCGAACCCCTTCGCAGTCATCATGGAGCTCGAGCTCTCCTTTGCCCCACTCGCCTCACCAGGAACAATCCCACCCTTATTATTGCAAGGAACTAACTCTCCCTCGTCGCCGGCAACTGTCCCTCCTTTATCCACCGGGGCACATCTCGCCGACCTCGGGAGGAATTCACTGCAAGGAAACCACTTCGTTCCCTGAAAGAACGGGAGCAGCGACGAGGGCTTGAACCCCATCGCTACGGAAGACGAGATCCCCAAAACACCGACGCCGGCGGTCGACGAGCCAGAGCCAGAGCCAGAGCCAGAAGCCATGACAGAGAGCAATCCAACAGTCAGGTTCGACACGCAGCGATCCTTCGCCGAGGGATCCTTGGAGAAGGACGAAGAGGAGGAGAACCTGAAGGCCAGAGTCTTGGACCAATCGGAAGCCCGAGATCGACGGGGGCCAGAGTCAGAGGCGGGAGGATGACCAGGGTCGGAATGGCGGTGGCCGGCGAAGAGGGCGAGAGGGCTGCGGCTGGCGACGTCGTAGAAGAGGCGGCAGTTTCCGCAGCGGAGGCCGGCGGAGGCGGCGAGGGACTGGGCCAGGTAGCTGGAGTAGGAGACGGTGATGCGAATCGCCATGGATGCGACGTTGGAGAAGCGGAGCAAGATCGGATACACGGGAACCGGAGGGATGGAGAGGATGCTTGAGATCACAGAGAAGAAGCCATTTCCGCGGAAGAGACGGCTGAATCGAGATCGGAAAAGGGGTATCGAAAGGGTTTCGAGGGGGTTAGGGTTGATGCCGAGAATTACGGGTAGGGTTGGGCTGGTTTCCCGAGCTCTTCTTCTCTCGGAGGGAGCAGAGAGAGAGAGAGAGAGGAGGGGCTCAGGAGAGGCGAGGGGGAGGGCGACAAGGGTAGGGCACGGCAGATCATCAAAAGCCAAGGACAAGGAGAGAAACGAGTTTGCATCGCGGAGGGAATGCATCAGTGGAAATGCCACTGAATGTAGAGTTAATTACCGACGGGTGAAAGTACATTAATGGCTACAGCAAGCAACCAATTAGTGTTGAGATTCAGATGCAGAATTATCCCTGTTGCCCCTAAATATTAATATCTAATTATCATCATTGTTATAATTTACTAATATTACTAGATAAATATGCTTGTGCGAAGCTTTAATTTATATTTTAAAAATAAAAATTTTGAAAAATCTATCTTAAAAATTAAGATACATGAGAAAAATCTTTTCAAATTTATGGGTTACCTTCTCATTCACATGGAAATGAGTAAGGATTTTAAAAAGTAGGAAGAAATTAATATTACTAATTTGATTTAAATTTTAAATATAAAAAATATGATAAAAATTAAAATTTATAGATATTTTTCATTAATATATGACAAGAAAAGATGATAAGAATTAAAGAAGATAAGAATTAATATATGACAAGAAAATATTTTTCATTAATATTTTTTATTAATGTATTGTGATTTTTCATTTATTTTTAAAATATTTTTTAATTGATGCAATCTATGTTATCCTCTAGCAGTGGCACTTTTATTTGATACAGTACCAACATATTTTACTTTATTATTGATCAAAAAAAAATTTAACTTTAAGCCCTTGAATCTATTTAGATTAGCAACCGAAAATTATTAGAATGGCTTTAAGCGCATATTTCTCAGCAACTACTATAGTATATATGAGATAATTATTGACTACCTAATAGGTCAACAACTAATCCAGGTAAACTCTTAGTTTCTTATGTGTAAGTTATTAAACTTGAATAATCAAGCAATAAGTTGGCTTTCTCTTTTTTTTTAAAAAAAAAAATTTAAGCTCAAGAAATATAAAAGCTTATAATTTGAATTATAACTAGCAAGCCTTGACAGTCCCTAGAAGCATAAAAATATTCAATATTTGAGACAAGACATGGAAGCGTATTGTAATGGCTAAACAAAGATTAAGAATATTATTGTTAATTAAAGATGGAAAAAGGATGGGCACTCCAAGGACGACCCCTCCGAGGCTTAAGGTAATAAAAGACAACCATAAGGGCATTTTGCTTTCGAGTTTAATTCTTCAAACGGCATCACTATTAAAAATTAAAAAGAAATGGTTTGGTGGATTGTCGACCAAGCCAGGACGTTTCCTCGGCATTTCCGTTGTGGGGCAAACGCTGGGACCCCTTGTGAATTGTGATGGCATCTCTGACCAAAATGAAACGGGAAATGAAATGGTAGAGGAAGATCAACCACCGCACAAACGAATGTTTATCAAAAGCTAATGACGGATTGAATAATGATCTCAATGATCTATCATTTTAGGTTTTGAATGTAAAAACAAAACAAAAAAAAAAAAAAATTGTCTCGTTATTTTAAAATAAATTCTATTTTCTAATATATCATAATTATTTCATGCTAAACTAGTATGATTATTTTTTTATAAAAAAAATCACTGCATAACCAAAAAGCCTATTCCACAGAGCTAGCAGCCCAAACCCAAAGTACTTCTTTTCACCTCGAATTCTACTTTAGAGTAGTGTTTGATTCATAAAAGCTATCTCTAGATAAGTGTACATGATAGCATTTATCTAGAGAATAGCTCAAGGGATAACCATCTTTTTTTAAGGTAGTATTTGAAATAGAGGATAAGAGGATCCCCTCTTATTCCCAAAAGCCATAACTATAAGGGATAGCTGGGAATAAAGTTAACCAAAAGGATAATCCATGGTTAACGATATCCCCTCAATTTATTTCCTAGAGAAATGCAGGAATAGCTGGTTATCCCTTCAAATAAAGAGTAAAAAAAAAGTTATCCTATGAATTTACCTTTTTGCATTTGATATGATCAATGGGATAGCCAAGGGATATCCCTAGGGAGCTAGGGAACAAACTCTATCTCGTACACTTATCCATAGATAATATTTTTTCTATTAAACATTATCTTAGGTAGTGTTTGAAATAGAGGATAAGAGGGGATATTCCTGGATATCCCCTCTTATTCCCAAAAGCCATAACTATAAGGGATAGCTGGAAATAAAGCTAACCAAAGGATAGTCCATGATTAACCATGGTTAACCATGGGATATCCCCTCAATTTATTTCCTAGAAATGCAGGAATAGCTGGTTATCCCTCCAAAATAAGAGTAAAAAAAGTTATCCTATGGATTTACCTTTTGCATTTGATATGATCAATGGGATAGCCGGGATATCCCTAGGGATAGCCAGGGGACAAACTCTATCCCGTACACTTATCCATGGATAATATTTTTTCTATCAAACACTACCTTAAGATAGTGTTTGAAATAGGAAATAAGAGGGGATATCCCCTCTTATTTTTTTAAGATAGTGTTTGAAATAGGGAATAAGAAGGGATATACAGGAAATATCCCATTTTATTTCCAAAAGCCATAACTATAAAGGATAGCTGAGAATAAAGTTAATTAGAGGGATAATTCATGGTTAACCATGACAATGGGTTATCCCCTCAATTTATTCTCTAGAAAATGCAGGAATAACTGGTTATCCCTTCAAATAAGAGTAAAAAAAGTTATCCTATGGATTTACCTTTTTGCATTTGATATGATCAATGGAATAGCCAAGGGATATCCCTAGGAATAGCCAGGGGATAAACTCTATCCCGTTCATTTATCCATGGATACTCTGTTTTTTATCAAACACTACCAAATAATAGCTTTGCCATTAAGGGATAACTCTAGTTATTTATGGGGTCCCTAGGGAATAAGTTTAGGGAATAACCCATTAATCATGGGTTATCCCTTCTGGTTAAACTTTTTCAGAGTTATTCCTTCTAGTTATAGCTTTGAAGATAAGAGGGGATATTCCTTGGATATCCCTTCTTATCCCTTATTTCAAACATCACTCTAGTTATTTCTGAAGTCCCCTTAATAATAGCTTTGCCATTAAGGGGTAACTCTAGTTATTTCTAGGTCCCTAGGGAATAAGTTCAGGGGATAACCCATTAACTTAATGGGTTATCCCTTCTGGTTAAACTTTTTTTAGAGTTATTCGTTCTAGTTGTAGCTTTTGGAAGAAGAGGAAATATTCCCTGGATATCCCTTCTTATCCCTTATTTCAAATACAACCTAAATGCAACATAAATTTATTAATTATATGGGTGTGATCCCATTAATCATTTAACTATTTCAAATATCTTTCATTAAGATATAATTTTTATGATTTGAAATAGCGTCAATAATAATAATAATAATAATAATAATAATAATAATAATAATAATAATAATAATACATCCAGGTAGTACACGCATGAAAGCTGTCCATCATGTTCTCTCTCCTTATTATCGTTATCATTGTCTTATGCTCATCACTCTCTGAGACGCAATTCATATGTTAGCATTGTTCATAACAGCGGTAGCATCAAAAGCCGCAACGTTAGTAGAGTTACCTAGGTATATCCTTTATGTAGCAAAAAGTTACCGGAACTCAGGTGGCGAATTAAATCTTTGGGCCTGTCAAGTCCCCAAGAACTGAAAACCCGTAAGCAAGGAAGACGGAGACGTAACCCAGTTGAAGGAGTTAGGTAGAGACTGGGAGTGGGACGAATAGACTGATGTAAGCACATGCGTAATAGAAGCTCGGAGGACTTGGTCAAACAACAATGAAAGCAACATCAAGGGAGATTTTGACCAATAAAAAAAGTAAAGTGGCCATAAAATTCAAAGCTTATCTTTAATTAATGGAGGCAGACATTCAACCCCTCTTGGATTGATCGAAGCAGCCTATCTATCCGGTAGCGTAGCACTTCATCAGACCAAACCATTGTGCTGGTCGTCCATCACACGGACCTTTCCATGTCGGGAGCTCCAAACCACGAGGAAGCCTGGGTGGATCCCAGTTGAGATGCGGATGGAGTTGACTGAGGTGCAAATCCGAAGTCGACGGACGTCGACGGTGCTGATGGAGTACTAGAAATAGAAAATCAACCGCCGAAAGACACAGCAGGAAACTGCTGACCTGGCCAAACGTGCCGTTAAATGTGACGCGTTAGCTCTGTTGGTCATCTCTATAAATTTGATGTATTGAAAAAAGATTATAACGTGTCAAATCTATCTTCTAATCTTATTAATTTGTTAATAAGGTAAAACTATATGATTCTAAAAATTTAAATAAATTAATTAATAATATATAAACTCGTAGTATTCATATAATGATTCGTTGACGCTAAAACTAGCCTTTGTATTAGAAATAGAAATGTGATGGGATATTTTATCAAAGCCAATTATGCGAACTTTAAAGAGCCATAATATCAGTGCCTTCACCGTAGTCTCTTTCTGCAATTTAGTAGTTATATAGCATTTTCGGGCAGTGAGAATAAACACCAAATTATATGAGATTCAAATCAATACCATTAAAACACAAGAAATACACAAACGATTACTCAGAAACATGCACGATCTTAGAGATTTATGTTGAAATTGATGTGCATTTAGGATATCACGTGTCACCTCCTATAGAGTGTTAGTAGTAGAGAAGCATGCAGCATTTACCTTGTCAGCTACATAAATAAACATAAATAAAGTAATCATGCACTTTGAAATAACTCTCGAAAGAGCTTCTACAGAGCTTGAAGAGGTTTCATTAGTATTCATGATACTTAATGAATTTACTGGCAAAATCAACGACACACTTCTCAAATCTAACAGCAATATGGTGTATGAGATGGCATTTTTGGAATCCCACCATAGATTTCAAAACTTGGTGATACAGAGCTGGTCATCGGTTGATTGGTTTGGCTTGAAGTTCTTAAGCACCTGGTACATTTGCAGAAGGAAACCAAGGCCTAAAACCACTTGTTGGTTTCTCCATTGTTCCTATAAAGGAACAAAGTAGTCCACAATCATCATCACAAATAAAACCTAAAACCGTTGAAATGCTCATTCTCATCATAAAGCAGCAAAAGATTCCATGATCAGCATCCCAAAATCAAACATAAAACTACTAAAGTGGTGCACAAATTGGTAGTCATATTTTACAAGCGTTGACGCCAAATCACCGGCCTCGAGCGTCCGATCGCCTCATCCAGTGAGCCCAGGGTCCTTCGGCGAGCTCCTTGCGCCTGCGGGCCTGCAAACAAGTTCCGGAAGCCGAAAATTTCGGTGGGGACCCTTCGACGCTCAAGTCAGCGCTCTGGGCAACAGCCATGTGCTTGAGGAAGCTCGAAAGAGAAAGAGAGAGAGGCTCCGAGAAGAGCTCTCTCTGTAAGCGTTTAGGAGCGTTATGAGTGTAGTGCGTTCTCAGTTCTTGGAGTTCTTCGTGTTACCTGGTTGGGGTCCCTCTTACCCATTTTGTAGATGCTTAAGAGTTTGTCTGGCTTGAGTGGTTAAGGCTCCATAATGATGACTTTGATGGGTGAAGTGTCAGAATTGATGTCCGTGAAGCATGGGGTGCTGCCACCAGTCAGAGCATTAATTGATGTTCGTAAAGCATGGGGTGCTGCAGGGCATGGCCGACAGCTACGGCGCTTGCCAGACGTGTCCCCTATGTCATCTTTTTTTGCATTCCTACACGGGTAACGATGGGTGAAAAAGTTAGGCATGTGGGTCCCAAGGTGTAGCCATTGGGGCAGAAGATGCAGTTTGGAGTTGAAGCCAGCTGTCCCTTGTAGAGAATTGATTATAGAGTGCTTTCATGGCACTGTTCATGCCCTTGGATGAGCTTTAGAGAAGGCCGTGGGTGAACACGTGCATGGCACTGTTCATGACCAACACTGTTCATTGTGGCCGACCCTGCTCATGGCCGACACTGTTCATTGTGGCCGACCCTGCCCATGGTCGACACTATTCATTATGGCCGACCCTGCTCATGGTCGACACTGTTCATTGTGGCCGACCCTGCCCATGGCCGACACTATTCATTGTGGCCGACCCTGCTCATGGTCGACACTGTTCATTATGGCCGACCCTGCTCATGGTCGACACTGTTCATTATGGCCGACCCTGCCCATGGCCGACACTATTCATTGTGGCCGACCCTGCTCATGGTCGACACTGTTCATGGCCAAGAGCGAACACTGTTCATGGCCGAGGAGAGAGAAAAGGTGGCAGACTCGGAGAGACCACCCTGGACCTATTGGGCCCGCGGAGGAAAGGCCGATTCACTAAGGTCGAGCCCATATGTGGTCGTAGTGGCCTATGGGGGGCCCACTGGCCCCATCAGATGCCCCCCACACTCCTTGAGCTTGTGTGCCCTGCGTCAGTTAAGCGAAAGGAGTGTAGAACTCTTTACCTTCGCGTCCGCCCTTTCATGTCAGCTTTAACTGTGATTCCTTCAAGGTGGGGAAGCTCCTCTCCTTTTGTGATGCCTTGTGTAGACATCTTCACGCTCTTTGGAGCCATGCATTTTGCTTGTTCTAAAACTTTTAAGCAAAGTTGGAGGCAAGTTAGTTACCTTTGACTGGCAGCCAGTAATCCTCTCCCGATGCGGAGCCCGGAAGTGAATGCCCGTTAGCTGTGAATCGGGAGTTGACCTCTTCCGGCTGTGAGCTAGTTGGGTCTTCTTCTTTTGTCATGAAATTTGGAGGTGGGTGCCCGTCAACCGTGAGCTGAGGAGTTGGCCTCTCCTAGTTGTGAGTTGTCTTGGGGCTTCTTGATGGCTGAAAGTAACCAGAAATGTGTTGCAATATATAATTTAGATAAAGGTCTTACTCGATTGGCCATTGGCCGTTGATACAGAGTTGAAGCCGCTGAGGTTGAAACGAAGCCGTTGAGACTACGATGATGCCGTTAAGGCAGAGGGGGCCGTTGAGGTCGATTGGCCATTTGACGTTGATTCAGTTTTTGGCTTTTGGTGCCGAGCTGGCCTCGGGCTTGAGTGTCGATGGTTCATCGGGCTTTGAGTGCCGATCGGAGTCGGGCTTGTTGTTGAGAGCTGATGGTTCATTACTCTGCCAGTGGTACACTGGGCTTATGGTGCCGACGCTTGGGGCTGGCCGAGGCCTTCCTTGCTGGACTCGGGCTTATGGTGCTGGCGCTTGGGGCCGACCGAGGCCTTCCCTACTGGACCCGGGCTTATGGTGCCGGCGCTTGGGACCGACCGAGGCCTTCCCTATTGGACCCGGGCTTATGGTGCCGACGCTTGGGGCCGACCGAGGCCTTCCCTGCTAGACCCGGGCTTATGGTGCCGGCGCTTGGGGCCGGCCGAGGCCTTCCCTGCTGGACCCGGGCTTATGGTGCCGGTGCTTAGGGCCGACCGAGGCCTTCCCTGCTGGACCCGGGCTTATGGTGCCGGTGCTTGGGGCTGACCGAGGCCTTCCCTGCTTGACTCGGGCTTATGGTGCCGGCGCTTGGGGCCGGCCGAGGCCTTCCCTGCTGGATCCGGGCTTATGGTGCCGGCGCTTGGGGCCGACCAAGGCCTTCCCTACTGGACCCGGGCTTATGGATGCCAACGCGAGGTTGGTCTTGGATGTTGTTGCAAGGTAGATCTTCCCTGCATGACATTTTTAAGTATTAATGAAAGAAAACTGCCTTAAGTGTAACGTACTTAGCTCTTGTAGGACCCATGTTGGACCCATGTTTTTCTTTTGCGGAGTTGAGCACTCATGCCCGCTGGTGGTCTGCCCCTCAGGGAATCATGTTAGTTGGATTGAAGGTGTCGTTGCCCTTACTTGGGCCTTCCCTTTGCATTGGAGGCTAGGACGAGATGTCTGTGGCCGGAAAGAAACTAGAAACTGGGACAAAGCTGGAGGCCGTTGAGGAGAGCCTCGACAGTTGGCGGTCGTTGAAGACGAATGGCTGGGAGAGTCCGTCGAGGGCATTGCTGAGAGTAAAAAGGCTGATGGAGTTGCTGGGAGGGCCCTTTGCCTAGCTTTTTCTTTGAAAAGATTGATTGCCCTCCGTGCTGAAGCTTGAGAGCAGCTAGAACGAAATCTGTAAAAGGTCTTGAGCTCAGTTTGGCTTTTGGGTGTAATAGAGAGGAGAGAGAGAAAAGTTGGAGTCCATAGTCAAAGCCTTTTGTCCTCATCTTCCTTCTTGCATTAATTGCAACAACACCTCTCGGGTTACTTCCATCAGAAATTAAAATGCCCATAAGTGCTTGAGGTGACGGATAATGTCTCAAGTTCATCCCTTTTGGAAATTACTCTGCTACCCATATCGCAGTTCACCTCTGGCTGATTGTTGAGCCTTTAAGTGAGCTTTTCCAGCCGCCGGTGTTATTCATCCAGATGCTTCCTCATCTAAGCACCAGATGATTGAGGAGTGGCTGCTTGAACAGGGGGTAGGAGACTGCAGTCTCTTGAAAGCTTCATGATGGTGGTGCTTAGATGGCGCATGATAGTAATAACTTCTCCCTGAAGAGATTTTCTGCAGATGAATCATTGACTAACGGGTGCAGCTATCACGAGCGATGTGAGAAGCTTGGGCTGCTGCTGAGTGGCCACTGAACGTTGCTTCTGCAGTTCATGAACTGCTGCATTCAAGGCTTGAACTTGTTGATCGAAGATGGCCAGCTGGTTAATTAGAGCAGCTGAGGTTGGTGGTGAAGGAGCAGAGAGGGTGACCTTTTGCTGCCTAGTACGATGTGGATGCCCCCCAGCACGATTGGTGAGAACTTTCGGCATGCGCATCACCACCATAGCTATCTTAGAGGGGACGGAGACTTATAGCTCAAGGAGACATAGCTTTCTTTCCATCAATGTGTCCCCCTTCCTGGCGCGCCAATCTATTGACGCCAAATCATCGGCCTCGAGCGTCCGGTCGCCTACTCCAGTGAGCCCGGGGTCCTCCGGCGAGCTCCTTGCACCTATGGGCCTGCAAACAAGTCCCGGGGGCCAAAAATTTCGGCGGGAACCCTCCGACGCTCAAGTCAGCGCTCTAGGCAATAGCCGTGAGCTTGAGGAAGCTCGAAAGAGAGAGAGAGAGGCTCCGAGAAGAGCTCTCTTTGTGAGCGTTTAGGAGCGTTATGAGTGTAGTGCATTCTCAGCTCTTGGAGTTCTTCGTGTTACTTGGTTGGGGTCCCTCTTACCCATTTTGTAGAAGCTTAAGAGTTTGTCTGGCTTGAGTGGTTGAGGCTCCATAATGATGACTTTGATGGGTGAAGTGTCAGAATTGATGTCTGTGAAGCATGGAGTGCTGCCACCAGTCATAGCATTAATTGATGTTCGTGAAGCATGGGGTGCTGCAGGGCATGGCCGACAGCTACGGCACTTGCCAGACGTGTCCCCTACGTCATCTTTTTTTGCATTCCTGCGCGGGTAACGATGGATGAAAAAGTTAGGCATGTGTGTCCCAAGGTGTAGCCATTGGGGCAGAAGATGCAGTTTGGAGTTGAAGCCAGCTGTCCCTTGTAGAGAATTAATTATAGAGTGCTTTTATATCACTGTTCATGCCCTTGGATGAGCTTTAGAGAAGGCTGTGGGTGAACACTTGCATAGCACTGTTCACTTGCATGGCACTGTTCATGACCGACACTGTTCATTGTGGCCGACCCTGCTCATGGCCGACACTGTTCATTGTGGCCGACCCTGCCCATGGCCGACATGTTCATTGTGGCCGACCCTGCCCATGGTCGACACTGTTCATTGTGGCCGACCCTGCTCATGACCGACACTGTTCATTATGGCCGATCCTGCTCATGGTCGACACTGTTCATGGTCGAGAGCGAATACTGTTCATGGCCGAGGAGAGAGAAAAGGTGGCAGACTCGAAGAGACCGCCCTGAACCTGTTGGGCCCGTGAAGAAAAGGCCGATTCACTATGGTCAAGCCCATATGTGGTCGTAATGGCCTATGGAGGGCCCACTGGCCCCATCAGAGCATGTGAAGGAACATGATGACCTAAGGTGACAAAAACAATGGTTCAACTTGTTTTGGAAAGATACTAACCAGCACAGACAATGGAGAAACAGGATAACGAAGGAAAAGAGCTTTTATACTAGGTGATTTATAAATTGTAATAATATTTGAGGATAAAATAAGAATAAAAAATAAATAATGTCTGTTATTTTTTTAAGGTCTCTGATTTTTGAGGTTAAAATTCTTGTCATTAAGTGGCTAGGAAGGATGCTGAGAATTCTTAAACTTTTTTTTTACACTTAAAAAATGCTAAAACAGATATATTCTAATACTTATTCTGTACTTTTCTTTTCCCTTAAAATTCCTCTCCCAAATATAATGTAACGCTTCATTTGGCACATGGATGAGTGAGTCTCAAAAATGCACTTTTAGAGATCCGAAAGATTTTTGAAAATATCGTCCATTGTTTTAATTGAGGATTAGAAGCAAAATGCCATTTTTTGATGTTTTTATTGGTGGTTGACCAAACGAAGAGAATGACAATTGGTTTGCCCGGATTGAGCAATTAAGGAGGCTGTGGTTGAGCAGGAGTGGAGGAGGAAACTACCATTTATTGTTGGGAGGAAAGATCAAAGAGAATGGAAAGAATTGTTGTTCTCAATATATGTTGATGTAGTGGCTAGGATTGGGGTGCTCATTGCTGCTGCAATTTAGATTGGAGGTATGGATGAGTGTTTATTGATGTTATTATTGGACACTTTTATCGATCACTTTATCTTCTAACTTATTCTTAATTTTTGTTGATCTCGAACCAATGTTAACCGATGAGGTTTGTATGATCAACAGTGCTTTCTAGCCAATGAATTCCTCTCTTGGGATGATCTTAAGGCATCGGCGATCAATGGCCCTTAATGTCTAGGGATGATCCTGTCAATGGGATGATAAGGGCAATGGTCAATCTTATGAGAAGGGGGAACGGGCTGAGGAGGACAAACGATGGAGGGCCTGATATGGTAGTGGTGGCAATGGCATGAATTTCATTTGTTTAGAGAAACTAACCATAGTGTTAGCAGCACTGTATCTAAGCAGAAGAGAGGGAAGCTACTCTTCAATTATTAGGAATCGACTCTAATACTGACAAACCATTGCCCTCATTATAAAACCCTATGATTTTGAGATCTTCAGTTATGTGAGTTTATAGATCGATGGAGATAAACTTGAGGTGGGATTTGGGTGCTCGATTATTGAAATGCTTTTTAGCGCTTTGGTCTTTTTGGTGTGTGATGGATATATGGAGAGGATAATGAAATGTAGTTTGCAAGGAGCACCTTGATTTCTTTGTTTAATTTCTTGAAAAGCAAATTTTTGAAAAGATGATCGAACCTGACTAAGCATATGAGAAAGGTGAACCTGATGACGCCCAATCACCGGTCCTGAACATCGGGAACGGACTGATTCTCGAACCTTCGTTTCACCAGGTTGCCTGCAAAGAAGTCCCAGGACCGAAGAGGATTCTCTGGTGGGACCATCCGATGCCCAAGTTAGTAATTGAGGTCACAGCAGAAGAGGAGCTCGAATGAGCTCTTTTTAGATGAAAAAGGGGGTCCTCGGGGAGGAGGGATTCCTCTCTGGGCCTTAGGATAGCGATTTTTCGGGGTTATCGTGCATACCTGTTTATTGAGTGGATTCACCTTTTTATAGGGGTTGACCCTGGCATGATCACGTGGGATTCTGTGAAGAAGGAATGTCCGCGGAATTTTGGGAGTTGCGTGAATCTGCGCTGGTTGGTGGATCCTGTCCCATCGGAAAGGGAGAAAACGGTGGTTGGTGGGCTAAGTCCCATCAGCCAGTGGGGCTGTTGGGTAGTTGGGTCCAGTCCCATCAGCAGCATGGCCAGTGGGTAGTTGGATCTGGTGTTGTTAGGCGGCGCGGGTCAAAGAGGTAGCATCCCGAGCTACCAGGGCCGTGTTGGGGCAGATTTGGAGGAAATTGGGAAGTCTCGACTCTCCTGAGGGAGCCGAGGCTTATTTGGGTCGGCCAGGGGTGGCCGGGGCCAGCCTCACCGACTATGACGTGACGGGGCGGGGCCGATTAGGAATGGTCGGGGCCGACTCGGCAGGCTTGGAGATGCCGGGGCCGAGAGGGGCCGGCCAGGAATGGTCGGGGCCGACTCGGCGGCTTGGAGCGTTGGGGACGAGAAGGGCCAACCAGGAAAGGTCGGGGCCGACTCGGCGGGCTTGGAGACGCCGGAGCCGAGAGGGGCCGACCAGGAATGGTCGGGGCCGACTCGGCAGGCTTGGAGATGCCGGGGCCGAGAGGGGCCGGCCAGGAATGGTCGGGGCCGACTCGGCGGGCTTGGAGGCACCGGAGGCGAAAAGGGCCGACCAAGAAAGGCCGGGGCCGACTCGGCGGGCTTGGAGACACCGGGGCCGAGAGGGGCTAACCAGGAACGGTCGGGGCCGACCCGGCGGGCTTGGAGACGCCGGGGCTGAGAGGGGCCGACCAGGAACGATCAGGGCCGACTCGGTGGGCTTGGAGACGCTGGGGCCGAGAAGGGCCGGTCAGGAACGGTCGGGGCCGACTCGGTGGGCTTGGAGACGCCGGGGCCGAGAGGGGCCGGCCAGGAACGGTCGGGGCTGACCCGGCGGGCTTGGAGACGTCGGGGCTGAGAGGGGCCGACCAAGAACGGTCGGGGCCGACCCAGCGGGCTTGGAGACGCAGGGGCCGAGAAGGGCCGGCCAGGAACGGTCGGGGCCGACTCGGCGGGCTTGGAGACGTCGGGGCCGAGAAGGGCCGGCCAGGAATGGTCGGGGCCGACTCGGCGGGCTTGGAGATGCCGGGGCGCACTAATGTTTTGGTTTTACCGAAATTACCTCGTGGCCCCCCCGCCCCTGAGAGCTAAGGACCATGCACTTGCAATCCTTTGGGCGAAAGGGGCGCGAAAATTCAAAAAGAATGATTGCTTCCTTTAGTGCGCTTTAAACGGGTTGATGAGCTGGCGCTTTGTTTCGAGGCAGTGTCGCTTCGAAGATCTCCCATAATCAGGCGTTAGGTGGTGATGACGTTGGCTTCGGATGTTCCAGAGAAGGAGCTCATTGGGTGATGGAAAAAGGCAAGGACATCATTGCCGCTCTGTTTTCCATGGCCCGCGATTGGTCGGGGATCACATCTCCTGGAGCGGATCGAGGCGGCACGCCTCGGGCGCAGGCGAGATTTTTGGCTGGCAGCCTGCAACGCAATGGACGCGCCCAGGTGGCGAGATCTCGGGCGGCTTAGCTAGAGACGGGGGCTATAAAACCTTTCAAGAGCCTGTAGAAACTTTTACACTGCCATTGCTTTCTTCTACTTTCTTCTTCCTTGAGTTCTTCTGCGACCTGAGTCTTTCCAACTCCCAGGTTAGTTTCATCCCTTTTTTTTACCTATGGACCGCCGTGCCATTAGGGAGGGCAAGAGACCCGTAGAAGAGTCTTCCCAATCTAGCAGTGAAGACCAAGCCCATGTAGCTAGTAGTCGAATGCCTCAGTCGGTGGGCGGCGGCGTCATCCGTAGTCAATCGGGGCAATAGGACCTCCGACCACCTCCGGTCCTCCTATTAGGGCAGTCCCCTTGTCCTCTCACCGTTCGGTGCTTCCTTCGGTGGTGAGTTCTAATCCAGCGGGTCTAGCGGGGGTGGCTTCAACCATGACCTCTAAGGACGTAGAGGCCGTTAGAGCCAAATACCAGGTCCCTGACTTCATTGGCCTGTCCGCGCCGGGGCTCGAAGACAGGGTGACCTCTGACCATCCAGGCCGGGTCGCTCTGTACGAGGAGTTCTTCCGGTGCGGGCTGCGCCTTCCTTTCCACCCTTTTTCCCTTAATCTCTTAGATAGGTATAGGTTAGTGCTGGCATAGTTGACTCCGAACTCGATTCGGATCATCTGCGCCTTTGTCATCCTTTATCATTTCGAGGGGGCCCGCCCAGGGCTATCTCTGTTCCGAACTTTCTATAAGCTCCGCCGTCAAGGTGAGGGTGCCTGGTGGGCATTTACCGCCAGGCCGGGTAGATATTTTCTCTTAGGCCTCCCATCCAAAGTTAGGGGGTGGAAACCTAGATTTCTTTTCGCCCACGTCAAGGGGGTTAGGACCGCTTGGAGGGAGCCTGATACTAGCTCCAACGAAGATTCCACCGTAGGGGATAGGGATAGGGAATTATTCACCCAACTGTCCAACTGTCAAATCCCCGGCTATAAGGAACTCCTGTCCGAGGAGAACCTAGTAGAAGCTGAGTTAGCCCCGGCGACCGGTGAGCTTGGCGCCTGAATCCTTCTGTCCGTCCTTCGATTTACTGTATGCCGCCACTGATGCTCATTATTCTTTTTTGTGCAGCAATGAGGGTTTCCACCAGCCATTTTGAGGCCGTTTTGAGGCAGAAAAGGTGGGCGACCAGAGAGTCATCCAGGCCGGTGAAGAGACTTCGGGGAAAGGAGCCAGCCCGGTCGGCCGCAGCCCCCACAACCCCAACGCCCGCGGGGGAGCCAGCTGAGAAGAAGCCGGTTGTAGGAGCGGCCCGGAAGCCAGCAAGGGCCGAAATCGAAGAAGGGGAGATCCCGGCAACCACCGAAACGATGGTGGTAGTTTTGATGGAGAGGAGGAAGCTCCCGCCACCGCCGATGTGCCCGAGGTGGGGCGAGTTACTGTTGCTGTTGGCCCTCCGGCTACTGCAGAGCCGGAGAGAGAAGGTGCTCCCCCAACCGCCAGCGAGGGGGAGCGGGTCACCAGGGAGGCTCAGAAAGGGGCGGAGGCGACCGAGAAGCAAAGGGGTGAGTCGGGGAGCTCATCCCGCCAATCGGCCCGGCGCCCGGCCTGCGCCCAAGCTGAAGGCCTGTAGGTGGGGAAGATGAGGCTGGTTCCCCCGGTCGGCACAATGGCGGACGCCGCGCAGGCCTTCCACCTCCTGTCGGGAGTCTGAACTGCCGAGTTCGAAGGGGAGACGCGGGGAATGAGTCACTCAGCACTCCTAGATATAGTCATGGTCTCTATTGTCCAGGTAAATTTTGAATACTTCTCATTTTCCCATATTTCTTCTTCTTCTCGTAGCTGACACGCTTCCTCTGCTACAGCTGGTCAATGGAGCATTGGGCCTCCGCGAGGCACTGGCCCATTCTTCCAACGCAATAACCAAGGCCTTGGCGCGGGCCGATAGATATAAGAAGGAGAGCATGGCGCAGGCCAAAAGCCTTGCTCGCCTTCATCAAGAAACCTCGGCCTGTGAGGAGAGCTGGGCCGGTCGCCTGAGGGAGATGGAGAGCCGGGCTGAAGTCGAGAGCGGTCGGGCCTCTGCAGCCGAGGCCAAAATGGAGCTGGCCTCAGAGAGATTGAAGGCCATCGCGGCACAGAATGAGGAGTTGACTCGGCGGCTTCAACGCGCCGAGGAGGAGACTCGTATTGCGGCAGAGAGGGCGGCTGCCGCGGAGAAGGCGGCAGCGGAGGTGGGCTCGGAGAAGGCCGGGGCGATGGCCTGCGCTGATGAGGCCAGCGCCCACGCCGAAGAGGTCAAGAGCATGGCCTGGGAGGCCGAGGCCAGAGCACAGCGGGCCGAAGCCGAGGCAGGGCAGGCCGTCTCCAATTATAAGGCCTCGCCGGAGTTCAAGCAGGAAGTCATTGAGGCCAGCCTCGATGCTTTTGTTCAGGGCTTCGAGATGTGCAAGGTCAAAGTATCCACGGCCCTCAAGATCGATATTGCTGAACTTGAAGACATCCGACCTGGGGAGTCTGACGAGGAGCCCGTGGAGAAAAAGGATGAAGAAAAGCCCGGCCCCAGCGAGCCTTGAGTTATTTTTCTTTGCTTTATTGTGTATAACTGGCCTCGGGCCCAATTTTGTACCTCTCTTCAATAGTTAATGAAAAAGACTTTTTCTCCCAATTTCTATGTTTTGATCCATCCGGTCTTTCTTCTTCTGAGAAAAATGCCTTACTGTGCTTTATTTCTTTTGGCCAAATCGTATATGCTGACGATGTCGTAGCCGAATATAGTATCTTCTGAAATGTTCCGCGACTCCGGACTTAGCCAATATTTGAATGCATCTCTAAGATGTAGGCCGGCCATATGAACGGTCACTTAAGATGTTTCGTGCTGTCGTATGCTGTTTGCAAGAAGGCTCGTTTACGTATGAATCTCCCAAAGGCTTGGAAAGATCCTCGGGCGACTCGATGCCAAGCCTAATTTTGGAGGCATTTGAATTGATCATAGATGGCTGGGGCTGGTTCTGCCGTCGTGAGGAGTTTGCGTGTTACCTGAAGGGCGACTCGATTGGGTACGAGACTGTTAGGGTCTTAACCAACTCGGGGGTACCGCCGTGCCGGAACCGAATGGTGTCTTGTTAGCTACGATGCCGGCGAGCTCCTTTTGAACTGCTTTAGGGGTTTGTGTGCTACCTGAAGGGCGACTCGATCGGGTACGGGACTATTAGGGTCTTAACCGACTCGGGAGCACCATTATGCCAGGGCCGAGTGGTGTCCCATTAGCTGTAATGCTGGGGAGCTCCTTTTGAACCGCTTCAGGGGTTTGTGTGCCGCCTGAAGGGAGAATCGACCAGGTACGGAGCTGCTAGGGTCTTAACCGACTCGGGGGCACTGTCGTGCCAGGGCCGAGTGGTGTCCCGTTAGTCGCAATGCTGGCGAGCTCTTTTTGAACCGCTTCATGGGTTTGTGTGCCGCCTGAAGGGCGACTTGACCGGGTACGGAGCTGCTAGGGTCTTAACCGACTCGGGGGCACCACCATGCCTGGGTCGAGTGGTGTCCTGTTAGCCGTGATGCCGGCGAGCTCCTTTTGAACCGCTTCAGGGGTTTGTGTGCTGCCTGAAGGGTGACTCGACCGGGTACAGAGCTGCTAGGGTCTTAACCGACTCGGGGGCACCGCCGTGCCGGGGCCGAGTGGTGTCCCATTAGTCGCGATGCCGGCGAGCTCCTTTTGAACCGCTTCAGGGGTTTGTGTGCCGCCTGAAGGGCAACTCAACCGGGTATGGAGCTGCTAGGGTCTTAACCGACTCGGGGGCATCGCCGTGCCGGGGCTGAGTGGTGTCCCGTTAGTCGCGATGCCGGCGAGCTCCTTTTGAACCGCTTCAGGGGTTTGTGTGCTGCCTGAAGGGTGACTCGATCGGGTACGGAGCTGCTAGGGTCTTAACCGACTTGGGGGCACCACCGTGCTAGGGCCGAGTGGTATCCCGTTAGCCGCGATGCCGACGAGCTCCTTTTGAACCGCTTCAGGGGTTTGTGTGCCACCTAAAGGGCGACTCGACCGGGGACGGAGCTGCTAGGGTCTTAACCGACTCGGGGGCACCGCCGTGCCGGGGCCGAGTGGTGTCCCGTTAGCCGCGATGCCGACGAGCTCCTTTTGAGAGACTTGGTCCTTGGATGCAAGGGAGAGTAGGCTGTTGCGTCAGAAGGGACCTCCTTTATTGCTTACGCCCCAGAGGAATACATCATTGATAATATTGGCGAAGGTTGTCCGCATTCTAGGTACGTGGAATGGGTTGTTCGTCGAGCTCTTCTAGTTTGTATGCCCCCCGGTGGAGTATCTCGGCGACGCGATAAGGACCTTCCCAGTTGGGGGATAGTTTGCCCCCCTCTGTAGGCTTTGAAACCTTAGCTTTTCTCAAAACCAAGTTTCCACGGCGAAAAACCTTAAGACGAACTCGAGCATTGTAGTACCTAGCCGCTCGCTGACCAAAAGTTGCCATGCGCAGCCTTGCCCAATCATGCGCCTCGTCGATGAAATCCAAATTAGCCCGAATCAGCATGGAGTAGTTTTCCTCGCTGAAGGACTCCACGCGTGGACTGGGTAATCCAATCTCGACAGGAATGACGGCTTCGGATCCGAAGGCAAGACTGAAGGGAGTCTCGCCCGTTGGGACTCTGGGGGTCGTGTGATAGGCCCATATCACACTGGGGAGCTCCTCCATCCATCGACCTTTAGACCCGTCTAACCGGGTTCTGAGTCCTCTAAGGATGGTGCGGTTCATAACCTCGGCCTCCCCATTAGTTTGGGGGTGGCCGATAGAGGTGAATCGGTGATGAATGCCTAGCTCGTCACAGAAGACTTTGAATGCTTCGTTGTTGAATTGGCGGCCGTTGTCCGTGATGAGGGTGTGAGGCAGGCCAAAACGTCATATGATTGACTTCCAAAAGAAAGCTTTGACTTTGCTTTCGGTGATCTTGGCTAGCGCCTCGACCTCGACCCATTTGGTGAAGTAGTCAATGACGACTAGCAAGAACCTCGTTGCTCGGAAGCGGGGGAATGGCCCTAGAATGTCCATTCCCCACTGAGCGAAAGGCCATGGGGCCGAGAGTGGGTTCAGCGGGGTAGACGATTGATGTTGGATGTATGCATGGCGCTGGCAACCATCGCAATTCTGAACTAATTTAGCCGCATCCTCCCTCATAGTGAGCCAGAAGTATCCTTGACGGAGGGCCTTTTGGGCTAAGGATCTGCCCCCCAGATGGTTTCGACAGATGCCCTCGTGGATTTTTCTAAGGATGTAGTCGGCGTCGGCAAGTCCCACACACTTGAGCAGGGGATAGGAGAATACTTTCTGTATAGACACCCATCGAGGAGGATGAATTTGGAGGCTCTCCACTTGAGCAGCCTGGCTTCATTGCGGTCATCAGGGAGTGTGCCATCAGTGAGATAACGGACGTAGGCATCCATCCATGTGGGCTCTTGGGTGAGCGGAAGGATTTCCTCGCTATCCTCTATACTGGGTCTTTCCAAATATTCAATGTAAGCATCCCTTGCCATACCGTCGGCAGAGGTGGCCATACGAGAAAGGATGTCGGCCTTGGCATTTTTTCTTTGTGGAATATAACTGATATTAAAATAAGCTAGCAGGGAGGTCAGGAGTCGAACCTTGCCTAAATATTGAGTCATAACGGGATCACGCGCCTCGTACTCCCCATTGATTTGTTTAGAGATGAGTTGTGAGTCCGTGAAAGCTCTGAGACACCTTATTCCAAACTCCCGGGCTAGCCTTAACCTAGCCAGCAGGGTCTCGTACTCAGCTTGATTGTTGGTGGCTTCGAATAGAAATCGCAGGGCGCATTCCATCCTCTCTCTACCTGGTATGGCAAGAATGAGGCCAGCGCCACTCCCTTGAGAGTTTGATTCGCCATCCACATAAAGGATCCAAGTTTCTCCATCTCCGCCTGATTCGGGCTCGCGCTGTTCCTTGGTAACCTCCTCAGTCATCTCCTCTGCCCAAGTGCATTCAACTAGGAAGTCAGCCAAAACTTGGGACTT
>UESW01004540.1:142099-205930 GCA_900491605.1 Calamus simplicifolius | reverse complement strand
TTTTGCTCTTCAATCCTAATATGCACAATAACGTCTTCAAGGGACATAGACTTTCTTTTATGCTTTAAATTATTCTTATAATCTTTCCAAGATTCAGGTAATTTTTCAATTAGGGATCCAGCAATAAAAGCATCAGGAAGAATAATATTTTCATTTTTAAGGTCATCTATTAGAACATGGAAAGCATGGATCTGAGATGACACATCCTTATCTTCTGACATGGTAAAGTTAAAAAGGTTTCCTCTAGCAAATTTCTGAGAACCGGCATCTTCAAGAATATATTTTCTTTTAAGGCTTTCCCAAATTTCAGAGGCCAATTTAATAGGATAATAAATATCAAATAGCTCATTGGATAGAGTACTAAGAATAGTATGCCTACATATTCTCTTAGCCTTTTCCCAGGTTAGAAGGTCCTCCTCTTTATCAGGTTTAGGATCAACCAAAACAGATGCTATATTATAAACATCTAATATTGAAAATAATTTCTCTTGCCAACGTTTATAATGGGAACCAATAAATTGCTCAATCTTGGATGTATCGGGAAAGGACTTAGTAGCAGCAACCATAATAGAGTCATATCTACTCTTAAGATTGTTGGATAAGTAAGAAGAAAAGAAAATACCCGGGAAGATCTTATCTATTTGAGAAGTTGCTGTGGCGTGCAGGGCACTGGTCTTAAGAGTAGATTCGCGCCTCTCGGAGATAATATCTCGGTGCAGAAGATCAGAGCATGACTACCCTCCAGGATACAATAGCAGCGAGTCTTCTAACAAGCGTGCACACACCAATGTCAGAAGAGGATGAAATAAAAAAGGACAAAATCTTGCTTATCACGCGTGCATCCAACGGACAGGATTTGCACCCCCTGCACGCGATGATCATACGCGACGCGCCTGATTAACTGGTTTCCGAAATCGGCTCCACCGATTTGCATTGGGTTTGGCCCGGCTCGTGCGTGCGTAAGCTTTCTCACAACAATTCAATCAAGTAAGAGAGTAACACATATATAAGTAAGAGTAAGTTTTGTTATATTTTTTATGTGGGACTAAAAGAGTGGTTTCATGACAAAAGGAGGGTAAGCTTTTGGAGGAAAACTTTTGGATATTGGTTTTGGAGGGAAGAAAACTTTTGGATATTGAAATATATTATACTATAATTTCCAACAAGGCCGACCTGGAAGAGGCCGGGGTGAGGCCGACTTGGAAGAGGCTGGAGCGAGGCCGACATCGAATGCCGAGGCCGAGGGGAACAGGCCCGAGGCCGAACAGAAGCTGGCTCCATGCGGATGGGAGAAAAAAGATGGCGGACGGGGAAAGGCCGAGTTGCCAAGTTTGGATGCTGTTATTGTGGCCCATGGGGGCCCACTGGCCCCATCACATGGTACTTAATGAATTTACTAGCAAAAATCAATGAGACACTTCTCAAATCTAACAGCAATATGGTGTATGAATGGAGATGGCATTTTTGGAATCCCACCACAGATTTCAAAACTTGGTGATAAAGAGCTGGTCATCGGTTGATTGGTTTGGCTTGAAGTTCTTACGGCCCCACAAATGGACTAACTGAACCGATACCTGAAGCACCTGGTACATTTGCAGAAGGAAACCTAGGCCTAAAACCACTTGTTGGTTTCTCCATTGTTCCTATAAAGGAACAAAGTAGTCCACAATCATCATCACAAATAAAACCTAAAACCGTTGAAATGCTCATTCTCATCATAAAGCAGCAAAAGATTCCATGATCAGCATCCCAAAATCAAACATAAAACTACTAAAGTGATGCACAAATTGGTAGTCATATTTTACAAGCATGTGAAGGAACATGATGACCTAAGGTGATAAAAACAATGGTTCAACTTGTTTTGGAAAGATACTAACCAGCACAGACAAGGAGAAACACGATGACGAAGGAAAAGAGCCTTTATACGAGGTGATTTATAAATTGTAATAATATTTGAGGATAAAATAAGAATTAAAATTAAAATAATGTCTATTATTTTTTTTTAAGGTCTCTGATTTTGGAGGTTAAAAATTCTTGTCATTAAGATAGTGTTTGATAGAAAAAAATACTATTTCTGAATAAGTGTACGGAATAGAGTTTATCCCCTGGCTATCCCATTGATCATATCAAATGCAACAAGGTAAATTCATAGGATAACTTTTTTTTACTCTTATTTGGAGGGATAACCAGCTATTCCTGCATTCCCTAGGGAATAAATTGAGGGGATAACCCATGGTTAATCATGGGTTATCCCTCTGATTAATTTTATTCTTAGCTATCCTTCATAGTTATAGCTTTTCGGAATAAAAAGGGATATCCCCTTTTATTCTCTATTTCAAACACAGCATAAGTGGTTAGGAAGGATACTGAGAATCCTTCTAAACTTTTTTTTTAATACTTAAAAAATGCTAAAACAGATATATTCTAATACTTATATCCTGTACTTTTCTTTCCCTTAAAATTTCTCTCCCAGATATAGTGTAATGCTTCACTTGGCACATGCATAAGTGAGTCTCAAAAATGCACTTTTAGAGATCTGAAAGAGTTTTGAAAATATTGTCCATTGTTTTAATTGAGGATTAGAAGCAAAATGCCATTTTTTGATGTTTTTATTGGTGGTTGACCAAACGAAGAGAATGACAATTGATTTGCTAGGGTTGAGCAATAAGGAGGCTATGGTTGAGCAGAAGCGAAGAAGGAAACTGCCATTTATTATTGGGAGGAAAGATCAAAGAGCATAGAAAGAATTGTTGTTCTCGTTATATGTTGATGTAGTGGCTAGGATTGGATGCTCATTGCTGCTGCAATTTAGATTGGAGGTATGGATGAGTGTTTATTGATGTTATTATTGGACTCTTTTATCGATCACTTTATCTTCTAACTTATTCCTAATTTTTGTTGACCTCGAACCAATGTTAACCGATGGGGTTTGTATGATCAACAGTGCTTTCTAGCCAATGAATTCCTCTCTTGGGATGATCTTAAGGCATCGGCGATCAATGGCCCTTAATGTCTAGGGATGATCCTATCAATGGGATGATAAGGGCAATGGTCAATCTTATGAGAAGGGGGAACGGGCTGAGGAGGGCAAACGATGGAGGGTCTGATATGGTAGTGGTGGCAAGGGCATGAATTTCATTTGTCAAGAGAAATTAACCATAGTGTTGGCAACAATGTATCTGGGCAGGGTTATCCTATGCTATTCGTGTTCTCGGTGCTCGCCATCTGATCATTGAAGGTGATTCTATCACCGTGATTCGCTGGATTCAGCGGGAGTCCAGCTCCCATTTGCTTACTCTCTCCTTATTGGGTGATATCCGCTCTATGATTTTAGAAGCTACTAATATCCAGATTCGCCACATCTATCGTGAAGCCAACGGAGTCGCTGACTGGATTGCTGCCAGGGTGGCCTCTCACTCTGGTAATTGAAGATGGAATCAGGATGACCCTTGCCCTCTTATTCTCTCCCAGTTATTGTATTATGATATTTCGGACCTGACCCGACCTAAAGTGGTGTAATCATCCGTTTGTATCAAAAAAAAAAAACAATGTATCTGGGCAGAAGAGAGGGAAGGTACTCCCCAATTATTAGGAATCGACTCCAATACTGACAAACCATTGCCCTCATTATAAAAACCCTATGATTTTGAGATCTTCAATTATGCGAGTTTATAGATCGATGGAGATAACCTTGAGATGGGATTTGGTTGCTCTATTATTGAAATGCTTTTTAGTGCTTTGGTCTTTTTGGTGTGTGGTAGATATATGGAGAGGATCACAAGAGAATAGAATGTAGTTTGCAAGGAGCACCTTGATTTCTTTGTTAATTTTTTGAAAAGCAAATTTTTGAAAAGATGATCGAACCTGGCTAAGCAGATGAGAAAGGTGAGCCCATGAGTTTTAACTAGGAGGCCTAATAGGTTAGCCATGATGCTTGTGGTTAATAAACCGATTCTACCTAGTGATACATAATTCATAAATAGATATAACTTGTGCACCGAAAGTATACTGGTCATCCATGTCAACAACTAGGCATTTTTGGCATAATTTCAAAACCAATGGGCAAACCATTATTATCTTCAAAAGCTATATTTAATTTTGAAGAAATGCTACTTCATCTTACCTTACTTCCCAATTTGCTTATCTGAATTACTTAGCCTATCAAATCATCTCAATTTTAAAAAAATCAACCTTAAGCATATCAAATGAAATGAAGCATCTTATGTAGAATAATGATACTTCTTCACTTAATTATAATTATAAATTAAGAACCGGTACCTTAAGAACATATTGGGAAGGAGAGAGTATATAAAGAGAAAAATTCCTATTGGTATGAAAAATTTAGTACAAGAGATATTTGGTAATGGTGGTGGAAATGATGCTATTAGTTTGTGAGAAGAAGAATCTCATATGAGAATAAAAAAAAGAATTACATTTTTTTTGATATTTTATATTTTCTTTTAATAAAAAGGTTAAAAATGAAGTGGCACAATTATGAAAGCAAAATATATATATATTTTTTAAAAATGGGCAGTTGTTATGGCTACTATTAATGCTAATTTACAAAAAAAAAGAAAGCAACACAATTATATCATATTTCATATTTTTCATAGATTTTTATTATTTATTATGCAAATGCATAGAATGACAAACATCAACATATATAATTAGTTTATTTTATAGATTATGAATGTGGTTGTAGGTGGTATACATATCATTATATTTATTTCTTGGCTAAACTATATTTTTAACCCTTAAATTTAAGGGGGGGTTTGTCACTTTAGTCTTTTAACTTAAAAAAGTTACAAAATTAATCCTGAACTTTATTTTTTGTTTCTAATTAATTTCTACCATTAAAATTGGGTACTGTCGTAAGCAACTTGTCTACATTGTATTCGACATGTCCTCACGTCAACAGCGCATGAAAAATAAGAGAGAAAAAAAAAAAAAAAAGAAGGAAAGCGATGCAGAAAGGTGACTGTTGCAAAGGAGGGCTGTGGACCCCTTCTCCCCTCATTACGAGTTGGGGGGAGGGGTAGCTTCCTCCCCATTCTTCCCCCATCGTGCACCACGAGGGAGCTTCCTCCCCCTTCTCCCCCCATCAGTCGCCAGGGAGGGTGTTACTTATCCTTGAACTCATCGCCACGCCAACAATAAAGAAAACGAGGGAGAAAGAAAGAAAGAGAAAGAAAAAGGAAGTTACTTATGGTGTTACCTTGTTGCAGAGACCAAATATAAATAAAAAATAGTTTAGGTTTAATTTTATAACTTTTTAAAGTTTAAGGACTAAAATGACACAATCCCCTAAGTTCAAGGGTTAAAAATATAGTTTAGCTTTATTTCTTTTACAATGTTCTATATTTCTATAATAACATTAGTAGAGGACATATTTACATTCACATGTACATAAATAAATAGCAACAATAGCACCTTCCGATTAGCTTAGTCTCATTTAAAGACTTTCCCTTTAAAAGACCAAAATTACTATGAAAAATTAGAATTCAAAGTGGGTCAGACTGGTTGGACCTAACCCAAATGCGAGGAACTATAACTAAATGCTTAATCCCCACTTCTCTTAATCAACAATGATTTTCTTTATTTTACCCGTTTCTTGGTCAGCTCGAGTGGATGCCTGGAGCTCCATCACTAGTGGTGCAGCTGAAGCGCCGACCATCTGCAATGTCCTATTGTATTTGCATTGGAGAAGCAGCCATTGGATTCTTAGATAAGCAGCATCTTGGTAGTAGGAAGGAAGAGATCTTAGTCGTAGGGCCTGCCAAGGTATGGCTCGCTACGACAATCACCAGCGGTCCGTCAAACAGTGTTAAAAGGAGGAAGTAGGGAAGCTCATGGCATTGCTTGGTGGCCGGTCATGATCTGATTTAGACTCAATTTATCTCGATCGATCAACCAAATATATGTTGTTTGAATCCTATGTCACAACCCCTGATCTGGAACCTAGTCCTCACATCATGCACTCATACTTTTAAAGCGAACCCTAAGGTAGTGTTTGATAGAAAAAATATTATCCATGGATAAGTGTACGGGATAGAGTTTGTCCCCTGACTATCCCTAGGGATATCCCTTGGCTATCCCATTGATGATATCAAATGTAAAAGGTAAATCCATAGGATAACTTTTTTTACTCTTATTTGAAGGGATAACCAGCTATTCCTGCATTTTCTAAGGAATAAATTGAGGGAATATCCCATGGTTAACCATGGTTAACCATGGATTATCCCTTTGATTAATTTTATTCCCAGCTATCCCTTATGGCTGCGTTTGGATGCCCTATTCCCACTTGGAATAGGGCTCTATTCCAACTTATTCCCCCAAACGGCAGCGTAAATCGATCGTGGGCCCCACTGATTTCTCTATTCCTGTCAACGCTTCTTAACCCCCATTCGTATTCCACGGCACCCCCTAAAATACCATCTTCCAGCATTGTACCTATTCCAGGGGTACTCGGAGGATGTTAAAAAAGTGCGATATTTTGTCACGCGTCGGTCATCATCTTCCACCTCTCGCGACTAGGGTTTCCCCAAATCTGGAGGCCGACTTCTGATCCTTGCTCTTCTCCTCTGGCCTTCTCTCTGTGGATGCTCCCAAGAGGTCTCCCAACTCTTCTCTCCGTGTGGACGAAGAGGATCAGGCGGATCTAGCCAAGTTCTTGGTTCGGTCTTCATCCTCTTCCCTGACACTAGTTTTGTGGCTCTTCATCCTCCTCTCATAATCTTCTCCTCTTCCTGAGGAACATGTACGCTCTCCCTTCTTTTTTCCTTCTGCACTGTTTTACCTAGGGTTTCTGACTTGTTGCTCTTCGAGGGAATCGATTTCGGTTTCGGGGATCTGTCTTGATTACTTTGGCCTGAACCAGCAATGTTCCCTCCGTTGTTAGCAATGGAGGGAACCTCAAAAACTTTGTTATGATCATGGTGTGCTCCGTATCGTCTCCTTCGATTTTCAGCCCTAGGGTTCTACGATTACGACTGCTGCTTTATATATCGCATGATAGTAGCACTAATTTATCGCCTTGATGAACCCCTCTACATTTTAGTTCGATTGGAAACTATAACAATTGTCTTGACGAAATGGGGCTACAGAGTTGAATGATATCATTCATACAACTCTGTGTTATATGCTTATAAATAGTTTATTGTGGTCATAGCCGTTATTAACAGTGATTGCTTTATAAACTATATTAATCTCATGATTACTTCGATAATAAGCAAAAATCTATTCTCTTCATCTTGATTAATTTGATAATTACTTCTTAATGCTTATAAAGCTTTTACTAAAAGTTATGTGCACTTATCTTGATGAATTTTTTTAGTGCATTTGGTATGTGCTGCATTTGTCCGATTGATCTAATGTTTGTGGCTTAGAATCAACATGATTCGTTTTCGTTTAATTTAATCTTTCAATGCATAAAAATAATGGTGAGCAACTGAAATTTTTCTTTTTCTGTTCCAACTAGAGGATCCGATTCTGATAAGTGGAGATAATTTTAGATTGCATGTTCCTTAATTCATAAGTGAAGTAATTTATGCTCAAGATATGTGTATCATGCGGACTCTTTCTATATGTTATTATTAAGCAGAAAGAGTTTCAGCTTGCTTTATTTAAGAACAGAATAAAGGATCACCTCCTTGCAAACAGGGTTTAGTACTATATCGTTCGTTGTACCTCAAAAACCGCTGCTCAGTTGACAATTAGTCAATGCCTTATACTATCTATAATGGCTTGATTTTGCATCCAACAGTGAATTGCATATATCTCATGTAAACAGAGCTAGTTTACAATTGGTAATTTGGGGACAAACCTATACATGTTCACAGATAAAATTTGGGCCCAAACCTAGACATAAACCACTTAGTTAGGAGCTTTTAAGATTTAATTTGGGTACAAACCTACATACTAAACCACTTTGTAAGCTTTTTACAGTATAAATGGCTGGAATTAATTTGTTGGTCTAATGATTATATATTTTCAATTTCTTTGCTAGAATTCTTGCGATGCTATGTCTTGCATTGTACTCTAGTTGTCATAGTTTCCACATTACTCATTTACTTGAAGTTTCTTCAATTTACTGCATATAGATTCGTATTCTATCATTATGCTGCATGACTCCTTCTTCCATTATGATCCAATGTGACAAATACCTGCATCGATTCTGGGCCTGTAGATAATATGCCTCAATCCAAAAGAGACGGTGAACTATCATATATCAGAGAATGATCAGGGCGTATTAGGGCACCCAATTGGACCGATTCTTTTGACTCGATATTTGTGACCCTGATGAGGCAAGAGAATGACGATGGTAACTGTCACAATGGTACTTTCTCACAAGAGACATGGAAGAAAATTACCAAATTGTTCAATAAAAGGACAAATATGTCGTTCACATATAAACCTGAAGAATCGTTTAAAGGTTTTGAAGAAGACCTTCAATTTGTACTATAACCTAGCTAACCGCTCAGGTTGGGGATGTGATCCTGCACTTAAACTTCCCACATGTGGTGATGAACATATGTGGGAGGAGATCATCTCGGTAAGTGGTTGATTGATGTTATCGAATCTTACTTTGGATGCTTTCTCGGTATATTAAAATAATTACTTTATCAAATTTGCTAACAGGTTAACAAGGACTATGCTCGGATAAAGGGTAAGTCCTTCCCCGTATACGATGATATAGACATTCTATTTCAAAGAATACTGCCACCGGTAGATGTGGGGATACATTTGCTATTCCAGAGGGAGTATTCGACAATGATACCTCAGACGACGAGGTCGATCGGATGAACCTTGAGGACATAGACTTCTGGCAACCATCACGTAAAAGTGCTGAACTCTCTTACTCATCATCCAGCCATTTCGATCACTTATTTGATGATGTGTCCCCAAACAGCCTGACTACATGTGCCTCCACCCAACCCACCGATTGTTCTTTAGATCCAGGTTCGTCTACTAGTAGTGGAAAGAGGAAAAGGTCATCCACCGTAACTCCTACAGCACGTAACAGTAAGTCCACAACTGAAGCTGCTGATGCCTTTCTCAAACCGGTAGAACAAGGTAAAAAGAGGTTGGAAATTGCTAATGAGATCCTGAGGAGAAAGCAGCTTGCCCGTCCTACTGTGTACTCTATTAATGAATGCATGCGGAAGTTAGAGAGTCTCCCAGGGATTACACCTGAATGTATTCTTGTTGTGGGGGACAGTTTTAAAAGTTGAGATTAATAGGTGGTTCCTTATGCATTATGAAGGCTCACTACTTGAAGCCTGGCTTAAAGATAAATGTCTGAGTTCTATCGTGTACCACCTTCAGCAGGAGCACCCGCTGGAAGTTTTGCATCTGCGCCTACTTTCTTTATGTCTCAAATGCATGGTGTCCATCAAGATGGCCCATCTGTATTTGTGCCTCCTCCGATGCATGCTTCCACTAGAGGTGGACATATTCCGTTCATGCAGCCATTATTCAGGCCAAGCCGTGATAGCAGCATTACCCAAGATCTGACCCATTCTTCTGCTGTCAGTGCGCAAGAATCTGTTTGTACCATACCTGCATCTTCGACGCATGACTTCGACTTTTAATGGGACGTGACATATAATTACTTGCATCATATTAGTTATAGAATGATATGTCCTGGTTCGATTGCTCATATATATTGTTGGGTTACAGAATGAAAAATCCCAATCTAATTGGAATAAAATTGCAGCAGAATAAAATAAATTTATAACCCACCAAGAATCATATGCGTTTCATAAAAACCGAAAGAAGGATAAACAAAAATATTACCTTTTGTTATTACCTTTTTAATCAGTATGTAATCCTTCTGTTCTTGTGTTGGGTTTTCTTGGATCTTCAAAGGTGCTGCCTTTCAGAAAGACGATCACCCTCTACAAGTATCCATACACGAACGGACACCAAAATGGTTTTGAATGCTAGTTCAACCATTCCATTTTTCACAAAAATGAACCCATGTTTTCAACTCTCTGTTTTTCCATCTTTAAGGAAAAAGATATGACGCTTCAAAAGCCCCAATCGACGTTACCTTTCAAATGCCCCACAGACTCTAAAACGTATATATCGAACATATATAAGCCTGCTAGGAATTTTGGTTAACTAAGATTTTAATTGATATTTATTTAAAACTCCTTTTAAATAATAACAATTTAAATCCTTTCCTTATAAAATAAGGAATATATATTTTTAACCAAAAAAAATTTATGGATTATTTCCTTATCCAATAAGAAAATGTAACAATTTAATTACTTGTCACAATTTAAATTATGAATTTAAATTTTCTCAAAATTAAACTCAAATCTAAATGACAACTAATTATTATTTATAATTTAAAATAATCTCATCATTTTAAATTATATAGAGAGTAACAAATCGTAACCATTATTGTCCGTTCTTAGTGTGCGACCCTATAGGTTCAATTAACGTTGGCAGTAGGCCTAAATCACATTTTGAACCTATAAGTCATAAGCGGCCTCTAGCAAGACATTATGACTACCCAAGTTAAATAAAAAGCTCATGTTCCAAGACAACCTTAAAGTAGCTATTAACATAATCCTTTTGTCACATGATATCTTGATAGAATATAAGGCATGGATAAAGTCAACCTTATATCTCTCTATTTTTAATTTCTCGAAACCCAATTAGACTGACTAAACAAATGATATTGATCTCCATCAATTCATTTGAGCATGGCCATGCATTTCTCAGTCTCAATCATCGAGGGGCCTAGAGATATCTCTCTTATAATAAGAGGGACAAATTCCATCTTAATCACTCACATCTCACTACAAGATTCTTATTATGTTCAATCATAATCTTTATAATCATCCGGTTAAAGACAACGTTTGATTATGTCAAAACATAATATTCCTCATGTTGAGAACTATGGCAATCTCAGGTCTAAGGATTTAATGACACAACTACTAGAGATTAACTTATGACTTTGATCCATGTATTAATCTCAAGGCGGGTCTTGTCCAATATTTGTTCTCAACAAATACATATAAATTTGATTTGTATCTCATACACATATTCATCCTATGAATATCAATCAAATTTCATACTAATCTTAATTTATTGTTATTCCCACAACAATAACCGATTAGGGACATTTAGAATAATTCATAATATTATTCAAGGACATTATTATATAATAAACATACAAATTATGATAATAGTAAATGTTCATAAATATTCAAAATACTATGTCCATACAATAGGCCTAGGGCACTATTACTAACAATCTCCCACTTGCACTAGGCCCACTCATCAATGTATCTAATACCTATGAACCTAGCATGACGATCATGCTTTGCTTATGGTAGAGGCTTAGTCAATGGATCAGCAACATTGTCATCTGTTGGAACTCTGCATATTTTTACGTCACCTCTCTCAATGATTTCTCGAATGAGATGATAACGCCTAAGAATGTGTTTGGATCGCTGATGTGACCTAGGTTCTTTTGCTTGTGCAATAGCACCATTATTGTCACAATAAACATCAACAGGATTTGTGATGCTAGGAACCACTCCAAGGTCAGTAATGAACTTCTTGATCCAAACTGCTTCCTTTGCTGCATCAGATGCTGCTATGTATTCAGCTTCAGTTGTAGAATCAGCAATAGTGCTTTGCTTCGAACTCTTCCAGCTAACAGCACCACCATTTAAACAAAACACATATCCTGACTGCGATCGGAAATCATCTTTGTCAGATTGAAAGCTTGCATCTGTGTAACCACTTACAACTAGATCATCTTCCAATCTGCCATGCACCAAGAACATATCTTTAGATTTTCTCAGATACTTAAATGTTCTTGACCGCCGTCCAGTGACTCTCACCGGGATCTGACTGGTATCTACTCGTTATGCTTAAAGCATAAGAGACATCTGGTCTAGTGCACAACATAGCATACATGATAGATCCTATTGCTGAAGCATAAGGAATCTTACTCATGCACTCTCGGTCATCTTTTGTGTTAGGACACTGAGATTTGCTGAGTGTAATACCATGAGACATAGGCAGTATCCTCTCTTGGAATCTTGTATACTGAACCTTTTCAGTACTTTGTCTATGTAAGTACTTTGACTTAGACCAATCAGCCTCTTAGATCTATCTCTATAGATCTTTATCCCTAGGATATAGGCAGCTTCACCTAAGTCTTTCATTGAGAAATATTTCCCTAACCAAGACTTGACACTCTGCAAGGTAGGGATATCATTCCCAATGAGTAAAATGTCATCAACATATAGGACCAGAAATACAATGGCGCTCCCACTAACTTTCTTGTAAACACAAGGTTCATCTTCATTTTTGATAAATCCAAACTCTTTGATTGATTCATCAAAACGAAGATTCCAACTCCGAGAAGCCTGCTTCAAACCATAAATGGATCTTTGAAGCTTGCATAATTTACTAGAATTCTCAGGTTGTACAAAACCCTCAGGTTGTGTCATGTACACATCCTCAAGTAAGTTTCCATTAAGAAACACTGTTTTAACATCCATTTGCCAAATCTCATAGTCATAATATGCAGCAATGGCAATAAGAATTCTAATAGACTTAAGCATGGCTACAGGTAAAAAAGTTTCATCATAGTCTATACCATGAGTTTGTTTGAAACCTTTTGCAACTAGCCTTGCTTTGTAAGTATGCACTTTACCATCCATGTCAGTTTTCTTTTTGAAAACCCATTTGCACCCAATAGTCTTTGTACCTTCAGGTGGCTCAATCAAGGTCCATACCTGATTATCATACATGGATTGATTTCAGACTTCATGGCCTCTAACCATTTCTCAGAGTCTGGATCTAACATAGCCTCTTGATAGGTAGTAGGTTCATTTTGATCCACTAATACATCATGATTATCAGTCACAAGAAATCCATATCTCTCGGGCTCATGACGTATCCTATCAGATCTACGTAACTTTTGTGCTACAGGTGGTGTGTCAACAGTGGTTTGTTGACTTTGAGCATCCACAGGCGGTTCAATGTTATCTTATGGTTCTCGAATCTTTTCGATTTGTACCTTGCTTCCACTGGTTCCTTTAGAAATAAATTTCCTTTCTAGAAAGACACCATTCCGAGCAACAAACACTTTGTTCTCAATGGGATTGTAAAAGTAGTATCCTTTAGTCTCTTTAGGATATCCCATAAAAAAATATTTATCAGACTTGGGTTCCAGCTTATTTGAAACTTGACGTTTTACATAAGCTTCACAACCCCAAATCTTAAAAAAAGATAAACTGGGCTTTTTACCATTCCACATCTCATATGGCGTCTTTTCAACCGCTTTGGTTGGAACTCGATTTAGTGTGAATGCAGCTGTGGCAAGTGCATAACCCAAAAGGTAAGTAGAAGATCTGTTGGACTCATCATAGATCGAACCATATCTAATAAGGTTCGATTCCTTCTTTCAGACACACCATTCCATTGCGGTGTTCCAGGAGGAGTTAGCTGTGGAATGATTCCACAACTTCTAAGATGGTCATAAAAATCTTGGCTCAAATATTCTCCACCTCGATCAGATCGAAGTGCCTTGATTGTCTTGCCAAGTTGGTTTTGTACTTCATATTGAAAAGATTTAAACATTTCAAATGATTCAGATTTGTGTCTCATCAAGTAGACATAACCATATCTACTGAAGTCATCAGTAAATGTAATGAAGTACTTGTAACCTCCTATGGCTTCTGAACTTAATGGTCCACATACATCTGTATGTATTAGGCCCAATAATTCATTGGCCCTTTCACTGTGTCCAGTAAGGGATCCTTTGTCATCTTACCCAATAGACAAGATTCACATGTATCATATGATTCAAAATCAAATGAGTTCAAAAGTCCATCTTGATGGAGTTTTGATATGCGTTTCTCATTTATATGGCCAAGGCGACAATGCCAAAGATAGGTTGAATTTAAGTCATTGGACTTAACTTTCTTAGTAGTTATGTTATAGACAGAAGAATTGTTGGATTTTTGAAGATTCAAAACATAAAGACCATCTAGTAATTCGGCATTTGCATAGAACATGTCTTTATGATAAATGGAGCAATTATTATTCTCAATAATAAAAGAAAAACCATCATTATCCAAACAAGAAACTGAAATAATATTCCTACACATTGTAGGAACATAATAGCAATTGTTCAAAACTAACAAAAGCCCACTGGGCAAAGAAAGTTCATAACTTCCTACAGCTAAAGCAGCAACTTTTGCTCCATTGCCTACTCGAAGATCAACTTCGCCCTTCCTTTTGAGCCCCTGCACATTTGTGCAAATGTGAGATCCACATCCAGTATCTAATACCCAGGAACTAGAAAGAGAGAAATTAATCTCTATAACATAAATACCTGAAGAACCGGTCTCACCAGTCTTCTTCTTCTTCTTTAGATCCTCCAAATACAGCTTGCAGTTTCTCTTCCAATGACCAGGTTCATTGCAAAAGAAACAGACACCCTCCTTTGGGGCTTTAGCCTTGGGTTTAGGATTGGGCTTGGGTTGAGCATTGGACTTTCCAGCCCTTCCCTTACCCTTTCCTTTTCTTTTCTTCATAAGGCCCTTTCCCTTTTGAACCATCAGAATATGGCCAGGCTTGGACTTAATATTCTGTTCAGCAGTTTTAAGCATCGTATGCAGCTCAGAAATTGATTTGTCCATTTCATTCATGTTATAGTTCATGATAAACTGATCATAACTATCAGGAAGTGAATTTAGGATCAAATCTGTTGCCAACTCTTGGCTCATTGGAAATCCAAGCCTATCAAGGTGCTCAATATAGCCTTTCATTTTCAACACATGAGCGCTAACTGAAGCACCCTCAGCCATTTTACAAGAGTGCAATGCCTTGGTAGTATCATACCTTTCTTGCCTTGCTTGTTGCTGGAACATTTCCTTTAGATTGACAATCATATCATAAGTTTCCATGTTTTCCAAATCTTTCTGAAGTTCAGAACTCATGGTAGCTAGCATCAAGCATGCAACATCAATAGAGTCATTATGATGCTTCTCATAAGCATTCTTTTCAGCTCTAGAAGCATTATCGGCTGGTTCTTCAGGGTGAGGTTGATCCAGGACATAAAGCTTCCTTTCTTGTTTGAGAACAATTCTCAAATTTTGAAACCAGTCAAGGAAATTAGTCCCAGTAAGTTTGTCCTTCGCAAGGATTGATCGCAGTGACATAGTAGAATTGTTATCATTGTTGGCCATCTACAATAAATGCAAAGTTCGTTAAGTATTTTGATTATGAAAAACTCCCACTAAATTAACAACCCTCAATGATAAAATCATATTAATTTAGTGAGCTAAGATCCATATTTATACTCAACTTTAAGTCAGCTTTGGCATGACGCTTAAAATTAAGTTTTTTAGGTAGGTAACTCTTACCAATTGCAACTCATGCAACTCTTAGAAATTTATGGGATTATGACATCATATGTCTCGGCATGTTTAAATCCCATCTCATGCCATTAGGCCCAAAACCGTTTTGATAACCTAATTAAGTTAAACCATTTTTAAACATATGGGTAGCACCATTACCCATCTTGCCTCACTAATGTAACCCAATGTACTTCTACTTTGGTAGAACCCACATTAAGGTGATAAAAGCCTTGACAAGTGTTCAAATATGGATGGCATGTCAACTTAAGATTTTATGTGAGGGATCTAGATAGATTAACAGATCTCATCATGCATTTAGTATCACATACTCATTGATATCATACATAGCATCACATACTTATGAAACATCATACATAGCATCTCATACATGTATATAATAAACATGTCATAGTATGACCTTATCAAGATTGATCTTCATAAGCCAATATGAAGATCAATGGTCAATCCTAGGTAATAATGAGCAACACCATAATGTCTACTTGACCATCATCATGTGCATAGACACCTAGCTCCTCTATCACCATGGTTGGATTGCAGGATTTTAAATGGTTTGCTTTGTCTTCTTGCTTTATTACAATAAATAAACAAATACTACTAAAAGTAAAAGAAAAATTATAATGAAACAAAATAGCACGCAGGCCATATATATGATAATTACAACCCTTGTAAAAGAATAATAAAAACCTGCCAATCATATTGGTCACAAGGCCATACCATGCACCATACAAAGCAAAGCAACACACCATGCAAAATATATCATGTTATCATATAGCATATACATATTGCATTAAAGAAATAGGTGTGTTTTAAAACCAATTAAATTTACAAGGCGCTCTGATTAGGTAGTACTGCGGTTCCTAAAATTTGGAGATACAATAAAGTTTCATCCTAAAATTTGATTTTATTGATCTCATCAATAAATTTAAGGCTCACATCCGCACCACCATAAACAGCAATTGATAAATCCTTATTGATATGTGAATTCAGTTCATGTATTAATCTAATTAAGACATCACCGAAATCATATATCAAGATATTAAACACTTTAATTGCAATATCCCATTCGGATTTTTAATCATATTAACGAATCCTTACAGGAAACAGATTCATCAATTAACACCTTAGAAAACCTATTATCTATGTCGTTCGTGCAAACACTAATATCATATATATATACAAGAACGCAAACCATGCCAAGATCATATACATCTCATACATACAATCAAACATGGCAGTTTTGATTTTATGAAAACGCAAGAGGCTCTGATACCACTGTTGGGTTACGGAATGAAAAATCCCAATCTAATTGGAATAAAATTGCAGCGGAAACAAAATAAATTTATAACCCACCAAGAATCACATGCGTTTCATAAAAACCGAAAGAAGGATAAACAAAAATATTACCTTTTGTTATTACCTTTTTAATCAGTATGTAATCCTTCTGTTCTTGTGTTGGTTTTCTCGGATCTTCAAAGGTGCTGCCTTTCAGAAAGACGATCACCCTCTACAAGTATCCACACACGAACGGACACCAAAATGGTTTTGAATGCTAGTTCAACCATTCCATTTTTCACAAAAATGAACCCATGTTTTCAACTCTCTGTTTTTCCATCTTTAAGGCAAAAGATATGATGCTTCAAAAGCCCCAATTGACGTTACCTTTCAAATGCCCCACAGACTCTAAAACGTATATCGAACATATATACAAGCCTGCTAGGAATTTTGGTTAACTAAGATTTTAATTGATATTTATTTAAAACTCTTTTAAATAATAACAATTTAAATCTTTCCTTACAAAATAAGGAATATATATTTTTAACCAAAAAAAAATTTATGGATTATTTCCTTATCCAATAAGAAAATGTAACAATTTAATTACTTGTCACAATTTAAATTACGAATTTAAATTTTTCAAAATTAAACTCGAATCTAAATGACAACTAATTATTATTTGTAATTTAAAATAATCTCATCATTTTAAATTATATAGAGAGTAACAAATCGTAACCATTATTGTCCATTCTTAGTGTGCGACCCTATAGGTTCAATTAACGTTGGCAGTAGGCCTAAATCACATTTTGAACCTACAAGTCATAAGCGGCCTCTAGCAAGACATTATGACTACCCAAGTTAAATGAAAAGCTCATGTTCCGAGACAACCTTAAAGTAGCTATTAACATAATCCTTTTGTCACATGATATCTTGATAGAATATAAGGCATGGATAAAGTCAACCTTATATCTCTCTATCTTTAATTTCTTAAAACCCAATTAGACTGACTAAACAAATGATATTGATCTCCATCAATTCATTTGAGCATGGCCATGCATTTCTCAGTCTCAATCATCGAGGGGCCCAGAGATATCTCTCTTATAATAAGAGGGACAAATTCCATCTTAATCACTCACATCTCACTACATGATTCTTATTATGTTCAATCATAATCTTTATAATCATCCGGTTAAAGACAACGTTTGATTATGTCAAAACATAATATTCCTCATGTTGAGAACTATGGCAATCTCAGGTCTAAGGATTTAATGACACAACTACTAGAGATTAACTTATGACTTTGATCCATGTATTAATCTCAAGGCGGGTCTTGTCCAATATTTGTTCTCAACAAATACATATAAATTTGATTTGTATCTCATACACATATTCATCCATGAATATCAATCAAATTTCATACTAATCTTAATTTATTGTTATTCCCACAACAATAACCGATTAGGGACATTTAGAATAATTCATAATATTATTCAAGGACATTATTATATAATAAACATGCAAATTATGATAATAGTAAATGTTCATAAATATTCAAAATATCATGTCCATACAATAGGCCTAGGGCACTATTACTAACATATATGTCATTCCATATTACATCTTATGTTATCTTAGCTCTAAGGAAACATTTTGGTGTAGATGTTTATGTACTCTGTTATTAAGTAGCAACGTATGTTACTATAATCTTTCTTCATGTATTGCAATCAACAATTACTCATGCATATGGTTGTATCATTAACTACTACCTTTTTCTATTAGATGGACCTATTTCATGATGTCATGGCATATTTAATAGATGAGGACAACTATTGGCAGGACGTCCTCACTGTGTTGATAAGTAATGGGTTCATTTCTTTACTCAACTTTAACATTATTTCAAAGGTGCCATGCCGAACTAGTCCATTCTTGAGTCACGAACTCGTTGCTGATATTTTGAGTGGACATCCAAATAGAGGTTATGATCACTTTAGGATGACAAATACTATATTCTTCAAGCTGAAAGAATTGCTTGTATCGCGAGGCTTCGTAAGTAGCACACGCAACATATCGATACAAGAGCAACTAGTAATTTTTCTTTACGGTATAGGTCATGGTGTTACTAATTGATATGACTGATCCCGCGTCGTTAGAATAAAAGGTAACAGCAGCTAACGGAGATCACCGTCTCTCGACCCCGAGACCCCCCTCCGGTCTCGGGGTGCACCAGCATTATCTCACCCCCGAGACCCCCTCCGGTCTTGGGGTGGGATCGCCATATCTCGACCCCGAGACCCTCCTCCGGTCTCGGGGTGCACCAACATTATCTCACCCCCGAGACCCCCTTCGGTCTCGGCGTGGGATCGCCATATCTTGACCCCGAGACCCCCTCCGGTCCCGGGTGCACTAGCATTATCTCACCCCCGGGACCCCCTCCGGTCTCGGGGTGGGATCACCATATCTCGACCCCGAGACCCCCCTTCGGTCCCGGGGTGCACCAGCATTATCTCACCCCCGAGACCCCCTCCGGTCTCGGGGTGCACCAGCATTATCTCACCCCCGAGACCCCCTCCGGTCTCAGGGTGGGATCGCCATATCTCGACCCCGAGACCCCCCTCCGGTCCCGGGGTGCACCAACATTATCTCACCCCCGAGACCCCCTTCGGTCTCGATGTGGGATCACCATATCTTGACCCCGAGACCCCCCCTCTGGTCCCGGGGTGCACCAGCATTATCTCACCCCCGAGACCCCCTCTGGTCTCGGGGTGGGATTGCCATATCTCGACCCCGAGACCCTCCTCCGGTCTGGGGGTGGACCAGCATTATCTCACCCCCGAGACCCCCTCCAGTCTCGGGGTGGGATCACCATATCTCGACCCCGAGACCTCCCTCTGGTCTCGAGGTACACCAGCATTATCTTACCCCCGAGACCCCCTCCGGTCTCAGGGTGGGATCGCCATATCTCGACCCCGAGACCCCCTCCGATCTCGGGGTGCACCAGCATTATCTCACCCTCGAAACCCCCTCCGGTCTCGGGGTGGGATCACCATATCTCGACCCCGAGACCCCCCTCCAGTATCGGGGTGCACCAGCATTATCTCACCCCCGAGACCCCTCCGGTCTCGGGGTGGGATCATCATATCTCAACCCCGAGACCCCCCTCCAGTCTCGGGGTGCACTGGCATTATCTCACCCCCGGGACCCCCTTCGGTCTTGGGGTGAGATCATTATCTCTCGACCCCGAAACCCCCTCCGGTCTTGGGTGCGCGGGCATCATCAGCGATAAGCATGCGAACCAGCCTTCGAACCAAATGATAGCTCCAAGCCACCTGGCGTGCCCACGTGACTCTCTTGCTCCATGTGACTCTCCGTACGCCCGTGGCTGCTTGCGGCCATGCCTCATAACAGTGTATGGTGCATTGCATGTTCCTGTGCGTGACTGTACCCCGTTACGGAGTACGACTCGCTACCACTTGCAACTGTGCGCGGTCATGTCAAGCAACGGCGCGCACCAAATACAACCACGGCTGCTAGACACGTGTGACACCATGTTGACAGGTATAGCGGGATGCCTCCGGCGCGCACAATGATGGTACGATGGCATTCTTCCAGAATAGTAAGATGGGATATTCGGACAGGTGTAAAAACACACGCCCGCACTGTAAGTATGGATCCGAACTCTGATTTTCTAGCTTTCTTCCTCCTAGCAAAACCCTAATTATCTCAGCTCCTTTTCGCTGAGCGGTTCTTGTCTGATCCCAAGTAACTGACTTGAGCATCGGAGGGTCCCCACTGGAACAACCGGTCTCCGAGGACTTTTCTTGCAGGGGTCCGGAGAGAAGGACGTCTATCTTCCCCGACGTTTGAAGAAGGTGACTTGGCGTCATCAGATTGGCGCACCAGAAAGGGGAGGAAAGAGAAAGACATCGAATCAGCAATCTACATTCCCTCTCTTCAAGCTCTTGAAGCCATGGTGACGACCCGAACGAAGGGAGTTTCTGCCGGTTGTGCTGGGGGGCAGCGCCGCGGGGCCGATCCACCCGCGGAGGCCCCCCCGGCTCTTGCAGCCAGTATTTCGGAGCTGCTGCGCCCCCGGGAGGCAGGGCCTTCCGCTCCTCAGGTCGACGTCTCTGTGCCTCCTCTGCAGCAGTTCCAAGAAGATTGATTCACCGCCCTGGCCATGCAAGTCCAGTCTTTGGCGGCGGTGGTTCAGGGCCTGCAGCACCAGCAGGCAGCCGCGCAGCAACCGGAGCCGAATCCATCTGTCCCATGTGTGGTGCAACCCAGCCAGCATTCCTTCCAAAGGAGATCGCCAGTGCCTGGGGATCGCCACCATCGATCTCCGCCCAAGCCTCACCACTGCAAAGCCTCTAAGAGACACCGGTCTCCTTCCTGCCATGCTAGTGTCTCACCTAAGCAGCAGCACGGAAAGGAGGCGGAGCGCCCCTGCCGGCATTGCCGTCCCCGTTCTCCATCTTCCGAATCTTCGGGGGAGGGCTCTTTTGATGGCCGGATGCCTTGTCGAGTTGAACATCGACTCGATGAATATAATCAGAGGCTGGAGGAGCTTAACCGTCGGATCACCCACCTGCCAGAAACAAACTACGACAGCCGGCCTCCCTTGTCTCGCCGCATCATGGAGGAGCTCATCTCCACCAGGGGGCCATTGACTCGCTTATGTGCATTGCCTTTCCGGCCACCCTGAAGAAGGCTGCCCAAGCTTGGTACTCCCGTCTGCCGCCACGAAGCATCGATTCCTTCCGCCAGTTGGAGAGGGCTTTCTTGGCCCATTTTGATGCATGCCGAAAGATTCCAAGGGTGGCAGACAGCCTCTTCGCCGTCCAGCAGAAGAGCGGTGAGTCCCTGCGGAACTACGTCGCTCGATTTAAAGAAACAGCTCTAGAGGTCTACAACCTTGAAGACTCGGTGGCCACCTCGGCCTTGAAGCGGGGGCTCCGCCCGTCTCGCTTCGCGTACTCCCTCAACAAGAAGCCGCTGGGTTCCTACGCTGAGCTTCTGATCCGGGCCCAGAAGTACATCCGGGCTGACAAGGCCGATTTTTCCCGATGCGAGGCTGGTGGGAACGTCCCCAAGAAGCCGGCCCGACCGAAACCTGCTGAAGCTCACCCCAGGAGACCTGAGCCTCCTCACCGGCCAGACAACCGCCCCGAGCCCCTGCACCAAGAGATGGACCCTACACCCCACTGCTCGCCCCGATATCTCAGATCTTGCTCGAGATTGAAGGGGAGTCCTATCTACACCCATGAACCAGAAGATTCCTCGGAACAAGAACTCTACTGCCGCTACCACTGGGATCACGGCCATGACACCGACGAGTGCCGCCAGCTGAAGAAGGCTATTGAAGATCTTATCCAGCGGGGCCACCTGGAAAAGTTCGTCCAGAGAAACAACCCAGGAGCTCCTGACCCGTCAGCGCCCCCATCGCCGGTGATCGACAATGCCTCGACGGAGAAGATGATGGCGATGATTTCCTGGGGGCAGGAGGCCCGTTGAAGAGGCCAAGAGGGGAGGGGGAGTCAGAGTTTGTAATTTCTTTCTTTGAAAAGGACTTAGATGAGATAGTGAACAGAAATGATGATAGCCTCGTCGTGTCCATGACGATCGCTAAACATCATGTAAAAAGAATTCTAGTTGACAGTGGGAGTTCTGTGGATGTTTTGAACTACGACGCTTTTGTTCGCATGAACCTGTTACCTGATCTACTCTGGCCTATCGCCACGCCTCTGATGGGATATACGGGAGATTCTGTAAAAGTTGAGGGGGAGGTCACTCTTCCTGTGACGGCTGGCACGGCCCCGTGCCAAAACACTATTTTCATGAAGTTCTTGGTGGTTCACATGCCCCTCGCTTACAGCACGATCCTCGGGAGGCCCGGGCTCAACCTCTTGGATGCTGTCAGATCCACTAAGAGGCTCCTCGTGAGGTTTTCCACCAGCAGAGGAGTCGGAGAGATGCGGGGAGAGCAGAATCCACCTACACTTTGCTATCACTTGGCCCTAGTCCGCAGGGGGTGGCGCCCACACCGGTACCTGAGACGCTGGACCCCCAAGATCTGGAGAGAAGAGGAGAGCTGGCCGAGTGACTGCTTACCTTCCCCTCGGGGAGGACCCAGCAAGAATAGTCTGGATTGGAGCTCTACTCCTAGAGGAGGCTTGTAACCGGCTCCTCACCTTTCTGTGGGCTAATGCGAACGTCTTCGCCTGGTCGGTGTCTGACATGCCGGGGATTCCAGAGGAGGTGATTACCCCTCAACTCAATATTCGGGCGGGGTGCCGACCTATCCAGCAGAAAAAAAAGGAGTTTCGCCCCCGACCGACAAAAAGCCATGGATAAGGAGGTGCAGAAGCTGCTGGCGGCCGGTCACATTCATAAGGTGCATTACCCGGACTGGCTGGCAAATGTCGTGATGGTTCGCAAGGCCAGCGGGAGCTGAAGGATGTGCGTGGACTTCACTGACCTCAACAAGGCATGCCCCAAGGACAGCTTCCCGCTGCCCCGGATCGATCAGCTTGTGGATGCCACATCCGAGCATGAAACCCTTAGTTTCATGGATGCGTTCTCGGGATATAATCAAATCAGGATGAACCCGACGGATGAAGAAGCAACTTCCTTTATGACAGAAAAGGGGATTTATTGTTATAAGGTGATGCCGTTTGGGTTGAAAAATGCTGGGGCCACCTATCAAAGATTGATGAATAAGGTCTTTGAGGACCAGATAGGACGTAACATGAAGGTGTATGTAGATGATATGCTGACCAAGAGCATCAGTGCTGCTGACCATGTCGTCGACCTCGAGGAGACCTTCAATAACCTACGCCGGTATCGGATGAGGATTAATCCCCATAAGTGTGCCTTTGGAGTGGCAGCAGGCAAGTTTCTGGGTTTCATGGTAACCCAGCGAGGGATTGAAGCCAACCCTGACAAGATCAGGGCTATCTTGGAGATGAGGCCCCCAGCCAACAAGAAGGAGGTGCAACGCCTGACTGGGAGGGTGGCGGCTTTGAGTCGTTTCATGTCAAGATCGGCAGAAAGGTGCCTGCCCTTCTTTAAGGCGCTGCACAAGGTCAACGGCTTCGAGTGGACAAAGGAGTGTCAGGGTGCCTTTGAAGAGTTGAAGCAGTTTCTATCTACTCCCCCGCTATTGTCCAAGCCTAAGAATGGAGAGGAGCTCTTCTTATATCTTGCAGCCTCCCCCGAAGCTGTCAGCTCTGTGCTCATGCGCATGGATGTTGATGGGGTCCAGAAGCCAATCTATTACACCAGCAAGGTCCTTCATGATTCCAAGACCAGATACTCTAAAACCGAGAAGATTATTTTTGCCTTGGTGGTCTTTGCTCAACGCTTCTGACCTTACTTTCAAGCTCATCCCATTGTGGTGCTCACGGACCAACCTCTTCGAGCCATCTTGTATCGCCCCGACACCTCCGGTCGGCTAGCCAAATGGGCCATTAAACTAAGTGAGTTTGACCTATCCATCTGGCCAAGGTTGGCCATGAAGTCTCAGGTGTTAGCTGATTTCTTGGTTGAGTGTTCCTGGATCGAGAGGGGTGTGGAGGAGGTACGCTCGGAGGAGTGTGCAGACCCTCCCTCGACCGAGGAGGCGAAAAAGGAGGACTGGATCTTGCATGTGGATGGAGCCGCAAATTCTCAAGGAAGCGGAGCTGGACTCATTCTTGTGGGCCCAGAGGGAGACGCAGTGGAGTATGCTCTCAGATTCTAGTTCCCAGCAACTAATAACCAGGCGGAGTATGAAGCTTTGCTAGTGGGGATGAGGTTGGCTGAGGAGTTAGGCGCGGGGCGTTTGAGGGCCTTCACGGACTCTCAGCTTGTTTCTGGGCAGATCACCAGGGAGTACGAAGCTAGGGACCCAACCATGTCCCGATATTTGAGTAAGGTGCAATCCCAAGCCTCTCGTTTCTCTTACTTCCACGTCAGCTACATCCCCAGAGCGGAGAATGCCAGGGCCGATGCATTATCCCGCTTAGCCACTTCGGCCGACGGGACGCTGGGAAGAACATATGTGGAGCACCTACAAGCCCCAAGCATTTAAGTTGCGGATGAAGCGTTATCGGTGGAGCAAGAGCCCTCCTGGATGGACGCCTATATCTGATATTTGACCGACGATACTCTCCCAGAGAACCCTGCTGAGGCCAAGCTACTCAGGCGGAGGGCCCCGAGATTCTTGATGATGGACGGGAAGCTTTATCGAAGATCATTCTCATACCCGGTCCTTAGGTGCATGGGGCTGGCTGAATTAGATTACATCCTCTGGGAGATCCATGAAGGCATCTACGGGAGTCATCTTGGGGGCAGAGCCCTAGCCTACAAGGCCCTGCGGCAGGGGTACTTCTGGCTAACAATGAAGGAGGACGCGGCCGAGCTCGTTAAGAGATGTGATAGCTGTTAGCGTCATGCTAATATCCAGCGACAGCCAACGTCTCAGTTAACCCCCTTAGTAGCACCCTGGCCCTTCGTCCAGTGGGGCATGGATATCCTCGGACCATTTCCCTCGGCCTTCGGACAGCGAAAGTTCCTCTTGGTGGTGGTGGATCACTTCACCAAGTGGGTTGAAACCGAGGCCCTTGCTAAGATCACATAGAGCAAAGTGAGATCCTTCTTTTGGAAGTCCATCATATGTCGGTTCGGGCTACCGCACACCCTGGTCACTGATAACGACCGACAGTTTGACAACGCACCCTTCCGGAAGTTCTGCTCCGAGCTGGGCATCCGTCATAGGTTCACTTCCGTCGGGCACCCTTAGACCAACGGGATGGCCGAGGTGACTAATCGGATCATTCTTCAAGGGCTGAGATCTCGGCTAGATGACTATAAGGGGCGATGGGTGGAGGAGCTTCCCAACGTGCTGTGGGCCTACCATACAACGCCGCGAGCCCCCACCGACGAGACACCATTCAGCTTAGTCTTTGGATCCGAAGCCATCATCCCGGTGGAGGTTGGCTCACCAAGCCCTCGGGTGGAATCATACAGCGAGAAAGGCAACCCAGACCAGCTGCGAGCCAACCTCGACCTCGTGGAGGAAGTGCGAGACCGAGCGCGACTTCGGATGGTGGTCTATCGGCAACGGGCCGCCAAATATTACAATGCCCGTGTACGCCCCAGGACTTTCCTATCGGGAGACCTGATCCTTCGACGGGCTGAGGTCTCGAAGCCAGCAGAGGGAGGCAAGCTAGCTCCAAATTGGGAAGGACCCTATCGGATCGCCGAGACACTTCACCATGGAGCTTACAAGATAGAAGAGCTCGATGGGAAGTGTTGCCCAGACGTAGTAGCCCAAGAGGGGGGTGAATTGGGTATTTTAAAAATTAATTCAATGGATGATATTGACTAACGCAGATATGTGCTTAATCAAAAGTTAATTTGCAGCGGTGTAGTGGAGTGCACAGAATAGAAAATACACAGATCAATCAAACACAAACACAGCAAGGTTTATAGTGGTTCGGTGCCAAACTCGGCTCCTACATCCACTCCCCAAAAACCTTTGAGAATTTCACTAATCGTATCACAACGATTACAACCCCTAGCCTTCCCCAGCTAGTCCTCTTGTTTTCACGGCACAAGGCAGCCAAATCCCCTAGCCTTCCCCGGCTAGTCCTCTTGTTTTAATGGCACAAGGAAGCCAATCCCCTAGCCTTCCCGGCTAGTCCTCTTATTTTACTGGCACAAGGAAGCCAATCAAGAAACTAGGGTTATCTCTAACCCTAATACAAGATTTATCAAAGAATAACAGATAGCTCCAAATATGAGCAGATATTCAAATAAGAACTTTACAATTTTTAGAAGCAATAACCAGCAGCAAATGTAGAATGTCGACGCAGCTGAGATTTGAATCTTGCTTCAAAGGCTTGGACGATTTTTGAGCAAGTGTTGAAGGATGAAACTTCGCAGCACAAAGACTTGCTTCTCAAGATCCGAAAGTTGTAAGCAATAAACACTCTCTTTTGATTTCTTTCTTTCTCTCTTTTGTATTCTTGATGTGTCAAAATATGTAAGAAATTCGTCAAGGTTTTCTTCTGAACATCTCTATTTAAACCAATCAAAAAACTATATGTTAGATTCATTGGTAAATAGAAGAAAAGAAAAACGGAAAGAAATAAAACCGTTTGAAATATTTTCCCAAATGATGAAAGCATTAAACCCATTGCTAGTGAGGGATTCCTGTCCATAATCAAAAGAAAACGGTCAGCATTCATCAAAATAGAAATGAGAGAGAGAAAGAGCATTAAATGAGAGAGAGAGAGAGTAAGCATTTAAAACAAAGTTGGCTGAAATAAATTTTCAGCAACTCCCTTCAAGAAAACGTGCGGCCCATGGAGGAAAAGAGGGAAGAGCAAATGCTAAAGCTAGCTAACCAAGCTAGCTAACTCCCAAAGCTAGCACCAAGAGCCACGGCAAGAAAAAAAGATCAGCCAAATCCAAGGAGGGATAGAGTAGCTAGCTAGCAAGCTAGCTCAATTCAATATTCACACGGCTGAGAAGAAACCAGGAGAAAACTAGTTAGCTATAGAGCCATGGTTTCATGCTATAAAGGAAAAGTAGTTAGCTATGGAGCTAACTAAGGCACAAACTAGTTAGCTCTTTAGCTAACTAGCCATATAAACAAAAATCCAACGGCTTCATGAACAGAAACAGATTTAAAAATAGTTAGCTTATAAGTTAGCTATAAAAAGGTGTATGAGGCCATGTAAAAAATAGTTAGCTATATAGCTAACTCAATTCAAAAATTTCATGCGGCTAGGATGAAAACATTTCAACATAGTTAACTCATAAGTTAGCTATAAAAAGGCAAACCTATTCATGACAAAAAATAGCTAACTCCCAAGCCATGAAAACAATAAAGATAGTTAGCTTATAAGCTAACTTCCAAAGGGAATCATGAAAAGATGGTTAGCTTGTAAGCTAGCTTTCTCAATAAAAGCTACGGGAGATGGTTTCATGAAAAGGGAATTTTGTCATCCAGCTAACTCATAAGTTAGCTATCCATAAAGGTGTGAAGCCATGATAAAAAGATAGTTAGCTTGTGAGCTAACTCTTTAGAAAAACCATGCGGCTGATTTGAAAAAGGGAGGAAAGAAGTTAACTAACCAGCTAGCTATTTTAAAAGGTATTCTATCATGCAAAAAGCTAGTTAGCTTGTTAGTTAGCTAGATGTAAAGTTAACTCAATTCATGACAAAGGTAGCTAACTAGATAGCTAACTCCAAGGAAGCTTTTCATGAAACGTAGTAAGGAGAAAAGCTTGGACAAGTTAGCTACCTAGCTAACTCTTTTTATCATGCTCACTGCCAAGGGAAAAACGCCCAAAACAAGCTAGCTCTCCAGCTAGCTGGATTTTTAACTCATTCGGCCAAGTAACCTGCAAGAAAAAAATAGTTAGCTTGTTAGCTAACTAGAGAGGAATTTCATGCAACATCCCAAGACAAGCTAGCTCTCCAGCTAGCTAGATAGAAGCACCATTCGGTCAAGAATTCTGCAGGGAAAAATAGTTAGCTCCAAGTGATATATAGCTAGCTACATGACCTAACCAGCTAGCTCCCTAGCTAGCTGATTCCAAGAAGTGTTCGGCCAAGTGGAAAAAATCAGCAATAGATAGCTAGCTTGCAAAGGAAAACAGCTAACTGATGGAAGGAACAAGCTAGCTTCTAAGACAACCCAATTTATGCATGGTTCGGCTAGGCACAATGTGAGTGGGAAATAAATTAGCTAGCAAGTGGGGAAAGCTAGCTAAGAGGAAAAATAAGGTAACTCACATATTCATGCAATAATTCTAAGCAATTAAAGAGTCAATTAAATGTTTTGTAATCATCAAAATCAATTCAAGGGTCAACAATCTCAACAATCTCCCCCTTTTTGATGATGACAAAAACATACAAAATTATTAAGCATAAATCATTCAGCATACATAATCAGCATTAAAAAAAATGTAATCTCCCCCTAAATATATTAATCTCCCCCTGAATATATGAAGTTCATGACAGTCTTCATAATTTTAATTTATGCATAATATTCTTTCTCCCCCTTTTTGTCATTGATCAAAAAGACAGAATTTTCAGAATATGCAATAATTCAACACAATTTATGAAGAGAAGATGCAATAGATTAATTCAAGCATAGTTCATAATTCAGTCAAACATAGAAAACATATTACAAACCATTGTTTCAGCATTCATAGGATAAGGATTACAAACATTACATCAAACATAGATTAAACATAGAATGCAATCATCATTTATCATCAGAAGATATGACTTTAGGTTGCTTGGAAGAGCCTTCAGGTCGAGTGGATGATCCGGGTACGTCATTAGGTTGAGAAGGCGGCGTCCAAAGATGAGAATGAGAGAATGAAGCTCCAGGGGCAGAAGCAGCAGCAAGACCAATCTGAATTTCCAGCAAATTGCTCATCTTCACGGTGGATGCATTCAGGTGGTCAAGAGCATTCGCGGCATCCTTTGTTGTGCTGTCATTGGTCCTCATCTGGTGTGTTACCCATTCAGCCTTGGTTACAACATCTTCAAACTGGGATTTCAATTGCTCAACGTCTTTCTTAATACAATCCACTGAAGTGTCGTTGTGAAAGAGCACACGACTGTTGAGCACACCAACATCATGCACAAGTTGCTTCACAGTAGTTGTCATATGATTAAGAGTTTCAAACACAGAAGAAATATGGGGTACCAAGGAGAGGTCATTATTGATGGAAGATTTACTATCATTGGTACTCCTATTTGAAAGTGCAATGGAAAGATCATGAACAATTTGTTTGATTTGATCTTGACTAATCAAAACAGTAGGAAGGGGTGAATTTTGATTTTGATTGGTATAATGAGTGAAGATTCTGGAATGTCCGGATGATCATTAAGAAACGGGTTTGACTCATTCATAGCAGCTAAAAATTGATTAGGTTGATTGAAGTCGAAATTAAAGAAATTTGGAGGAGAACAAACTGGTGGAGGAGGATCAGATGGAATTAAGTTTGTAGGTTGAGAGATAGTTTTATCAGCAGTTCTGGTTCTAATCTTGGTCCAAATGCCATTACGTTTGGCATAGTCCATACGGTGTAGGGAGTGTGCATTAAAAATGTCAGTGTGACGCAATGATGCACTAGTTTCTCCTTTGAGTTTCACATTGTGAAATTCAAATACGTAAGTGAGAAACATCCCGTATGGCAAGGCGGCTTTGGATCTATCTACAGCTTCTTTCATTATAACCATCATTAATTCTGGAAAATCTAAGGAGTTCCTTCTAATATGTTAAACATTAGTCCTATGTCCCTATCAGTTATGGCATTAAATGAACCAGCACGAGGGGCAAATATCTTTGCAATAATACTGTGTAGCAATCTATTCTCAACATTCAACATGTTAGCATCAAGATTGTCTACATTAGCATTATCATCCTCTAAGCCCAAAATAGAAGCAATTTTAAAGTTTCGATCGCTAGGAAAATATGTCAAGATACCATCGGATGGAATACCTAGGGCTGACCCTAGCACATCACTATTAAAATTAATTTTAACATTTTTAACAAGTGAAGAAATAGTTCCATCACCAAAACTAATATTTTCATAAAATTCATAAACAAGAGTAGGATAAATAGGTTTCCTAGTAGATAATAGGTCAGTCCAACCTTGAGAAGCTAGGAGATTTCCTATTTTAAATCCCTCTTTTTCTAAGAAACTAAAATCTACTAACCTTCCATTGGAAATAGATCGAGTGGTTAAAGTAGGAAATATAGATCTTGAGGAGGAAGAAGAATTTTTCCGAGGAAGATCCGTTGTGTCTTCTCTTGAGTGAGAACCCTTCTTCTTTGGAGCCATCCTTTTCCTCTACAAGATGGAAGAAGCTTGATGAAAAATAGAGTAAGAAGGAGACATTTTTGGAATGAGGCGAGTGGAATGAGAAAATTTTTCTTGGTGGAGACGTGTGAGTCAAGAATTTTGGCCCTTATATAGGGAGGATTCAAAAGAGCTAGCTTGTCAGGTGCCTGGATGGTTACCTGGTTAGTTAGCTTTCTTGAATAGTCCCATGATAAAGGTCAAATGGATAGGTGGCGTGGAATAAAGTGGACAAGCTTTCATGAAAGAGGAATGTGGGTAGTTAACTACCTAGCTAACTTACTCACTAGAAGACAAAAACATTAAGGTCATTCTAAGGAATTTTCATGAAAGATTTAATTGATTTAGATGGAATTAGATAATCAATACATTTCAATCAAGATGTCCAATCACAAACAAGTGTCACAAACATGATTACTTAATTAATTAGATGGATCAATCATTCCAAGTTCCATTCTTATTTCATAAAATTTTGATTCATCTAAAGGTTTAGTAAATATATCTGCGAGTTGTTTTTCAGTGTTTACAAATTCCAATACAATGTTGCCATCATTAACATGATCTCTAATAAAATGATGTCGGATTTCTATATGTTTTGTTCTAGAGTGTTGAATAGGATTTTTAGTTAGACAAATTGCACTAGTGTTGTCACATTTTATTGGTATTCCCTTTTGTTTGATACCATAATCCTCTAGTTGCTGCTTAATCCACAAAATTTGAGCACAGCAACTTCCAGCTGCAATGTATTCGGCCTCGGCCGTAGACAATGCTACTGAAGTTTGCTTCTTGCTAAACCATGAGATTAAGTTAACACCTAGGAATTGGCAAGTTCCACTAGTTGATTTTCTGTCTAGTTTACATCCAGCAAAGTCTGAATCGGTGTATCCTATTAAGTCAATGCTAGATTGTCTGTCATACCAAAGTCCTAAGTTTTTAGTTCCATTTAAATATTTAAATATTCTTTTAACAGCAAGCAAGTGTGATTCTTTAGGATTAGCTTGATATCTGGCACACATGCAAACACTAAACAGGATATCAGGTCTACTGGCAGTTAAGTATAACAAAGATCCTATCATTCCTCTATAAAGTTTTAGATCTACAGATTTTTCAGAATTACAAGCATCAATTCTACAAGATGAGCTTATAGGGGTACCGATACTTTTAGATGTCTCCATGCCAAACTTTTTGATCATCTCCTTGATGTACTTGGATTGGCTTATGAAGATCCCGTCATTGCTTTGCTTGATTTGGAGTCCGAGAAAATAATTCAGTTCTCCCATCATACTCATCTCGAATTCTCCCTGCATAAGCTCAGCAAAATCTTTGCATAACGAATCATTAGTGGCACCAAATATGATATCATCTACATAGATTTGAATAATTAAAATATCATCATTTTATCTTTTAATAAATAAGGTTGTATCGATATTTCCTCGAATGAATTTATTACTAATCAAGAACTTGCTTAATCTTTCATACCAAGCCCGGGGAGCTTGCTTCAAACCATACAAAGCTTTGTTTAATTTAAATACGTGGTTTGAAAACAAGTGATTTTCAAAACCGGTGGCTGTTCCACAAATACTTGTTCAGCAATATATCCATTTAAGAAAGCGCTTTTAACATCCATTTGATATAATTTAAAATTCATAAAACAAGCAACAGCAAGAAGTAATCTGATAGCTTCTAATCTAGCAACAGGGGCATATGTTTCATCAAAATCAATTCCTTCTTCTTGATTATAACCCTTAGCTACTAGTCTTGCTTTATTTCTTATTATGTTACCATGTTCATCTAACTTATTTCTGAAAACCCATTTTGTTCCAATAATTTGATAATCATTAGGTCTTTCAATAAGTGTCCAAACATTATTTCTTTCAAATTGATTAAGTTCTTCATGCATTGCATTTAACCAATCAATATCATTCTTAGCTTCATCATAACATTTAGGTTCAATTTTAGAAACAAATGCTAAGTTATTATATGTATTTCTAAATGTCGATCTTGTCCTAATTCCATGAGATATTTCACCAATAATTTGATCTTTAGGGTGACTGTGAACATACCTCCATCCTCTTTCTAAGTCATCATTACCTTGAGAGGCTTCAGGTGGATTAGGATTGCTTTCTTCATTTACCTCTTGTGTATCTGATTCATCTTTGTCCTTCAAGGTGATGTCTTTGAGTTGATCTTCAATTTCATCTGCATCAACTATACCTTTTCTCTTCCTTAAGGGAAGATCATTAGTTTCATCAAATATCACATGAATAGATTCTTCAACTACCAATGTCTTTTTGTTAAAAACTCTAAAAGCTCTACTATGCAATGAATAACCAAGAAAAATTCCTTCGTCAGATTTCGCATCAAATTTATCAAGGTTTATTTTTCCGTTATTCAAAACAAAGCAGCGACATCCAAAGACATGAAAATAACCGATATTAGGTTTTCTTCCTTTCCAAAGTTCATAAGGAGTCTTTTTCAAAACAGGTCTAATTAATGCACGATTTAAAACATAACATGCAGTGTTAATTGCTTCAGCCCAAAAATATTTTGGGAGATTGCTTTCACACAACATGGTACGAGCCATTTCTTCTAAAGTTCTGTTCTTTCTTTCTACTACTCCATTTTGTTGAGGTGTTCTGGGTGCAGAAAAATTATGTTCAATTCCATTTTCATTACAAAAATTTTCAAAATATTGATTTTCAAATTCTTTTCCATGATCACTTCGTATCGATAAAACAGAAGAATTCTTTTCATTTGTAATTCTTTTAAATAATTTTTGAAATGATGGAAATGCTTCATCTTTACTGGCTAAGAATAAAACCCATGTAAAACGAGAGAAATCATCAATTATGACAAAACCATATCTTTTTCCTCCTAGACTAGTTGTTCTTGTAGGACCGAATAAATCCATGTGCAAGAGTTCTAAAGGTCTAGTGGTTGAAATCACATTTTTCGATTTAAAAGATACTCGAGTTTGTTTTCCAAATTGACAAGCATCACAGATTTTATCTTTTTCAAAAGAAAGTTTTGGCAAACCATTTACTAAATCCTTTTTGATTAGTTTAGATAATAGATCCATGCTTGCATGAGCTAGCCTACGATGCCATAACCAACTATTATCAGTTTTATTATTCATAGCAACTAGGCAATCAACATTTCTATCATTCAAATCATTTAAATCAACAATGTAGATATTACCATGCCTATGACCAACAAATTTCAGATTATCATTAGTAGGATTTTTAACAATGCATAAAGATGATTCAAATGTAACTTTAAATCCTTTATCACATAATTGACTGATACTTAGTAAATTATGCTTTAAACCTTTCACAAGTAAGACATTGTCAATAAAAGTATGAGGTGTGATACCTATTTTTCCAATGCCAATAATTTTTCCTTGGCCATTATCACCAAAAGTAACAACACCTCCATCTTTTGCCTCTAAAGTGATGAATTGAGACTCATCACCCGTCATGTGTCTTGAACACCCGCTATCCAAGTACCATTGTCTTTTAGTTGCTCGGGTTGCAAGACACACCTGCATACACAATTTTAAGTTTTGCTCTTAGGTACCCAAGCTTTCTTGGGTCCTTTCGGGTTAGTTAAAATAGTTCCTTTTGGAACCCATATTTGTTTAACTTTGTGTGTGTGACAAGTATATGCTTTGTGTCCAAATTTACCATATTTAAAGCAAGTAATTCTAGTTGAATCATCAGCATGCACATAAATATTTTTCAAAAATTTTTGTCTTTCAATAGGATTGTATCCAAGACCAGCTCTATTGTAAACAACCCTTTGACTATTTAATATCATTTCTAACTTTTCTGAACTCAAAGTAAATTTATCAATAATAGGTTTTAATTTATTTACTTCATCTTTCAAATCTTGGTTTTCCTTTAGTAAAGAATCATTGTTATTTGAAATTCTTTCTTTTTCAAGAGTAAGTTCCTTAATTTCATTTCTCAAGTCTTTATTCTTTGAACTTAATTTAGCAAAATCATCTACAAGTTCATAAAAAGCACCATGCAATTCATCAAAAGTAAAGTCATCTAGAAAGCTAGGACTTACCTCATTTTCATCAGCCATGAAGCATACATTTGCAACTTCAGTCTTTTCTTCTTCTTCCGAACTTGTTGCTTCACTGTCACTCTATGTAGCCAACATAGCCTTCTTCTTTACTTTCTTAAAACCTTTCTTCAACAGTGGACATTCTGGTTTGATATGTCCAGGCTTCTTACACTCATAGCATATAGGAGGTTCACTTCTTTCCTTTTCTTTGCTATGATCTCCTTTGGTGAATATTTTTCTTTTTCCAAATCTTTTCTTTTCATAAATTTCTTAACTTTCTAGAGATGAGAGCCATATCATCATCTTTTTCACTCTCACTAGTTTCATCTTCACTTTCCTCATTTTGAACATTACCTTTCAATGTCATGGTCCTTCTCTTCTTTGAATCGTCTTCATCAATGTGTTGACGTTGTTGTAGTTCATGAGTCATCAAAGATCCGACCAATTCTTCAAGTGATAGATTGTTGAGGTCTTTAGCTTCTTGTATAGCTGTGACTTTTGCTTCCCATGATCTAGGCAAAGATCTCAAAATTTTTCTCACAAGATCACTGTTAGCATAAGACTTACCCAAACTTTTTAAACCATTAATAATGTCGGTAAATCTAGTGAACATATCAGTGATATTTTCAGATGAATCCATTTTAAATAGTTCATACTTATGAGCAAGCATATTAATTTTGGATTCCTTGACTTGGTTAGTACCCTCATGGGTAACTTCAAGTCTATCCCAAATCTGTTTAGCAGACATGCATGTAGATATACGATTAAACTCATTTGCTCAACGCTTCTGACCTTACTTTCAAGCTCATCCCATTGTGGTGCTTACGGACCAACCTCTTCGAGCCATCTTGTCTCGCCCCGACACCTCCGGTCGGCTAGCCAAATGGGCCATTAAACTAAGTGAGTTTGACCTATCCATCTGGCCAAGGTTGGCCATGAAGTCTCAGGTGTTAGCTGATTTCTTGGTTGAGTGTTCCTGGATCGAGAGGGGTGTGGAGGAGGTACGCTCGGAGGAGTGTGCAGACCCTCCCTCGACCGAGGAGGCGAAAAAGGAGGACTGGATCTTGCATGTGGATGGAGCTGCAAATTCTCAAGGAAGAGGAGCTGGACTCATTCTTGTGGGCCCAGAGGGAGACGCAGTGGAGTATGCTCTCAGATTCTAGTTCCCAGCAACTAATAACCAGCGGAGTATGAAGCTTTGCTAGTGGGGATGAGGTTGGCTGAGGAGTTAGGCGCGGGGCGTTGAGGGCCTTCACGGACTCTCAGCTTGTTTCTGGGCAGATCACCAGGGAGTACGAAGCTAGGGACCCAACCATGTCCCGATATTTGAGTAAGGTGCAATCCCAAGCCTCTCGTTTCTCTTACTTCCACGTCAGCTACATCCCCAGAGCGGAGAATGCCAGGGCCGATGCATTATCCCGCTAGCCACTCGGCCGACGGACGCTGGGAAGAACATATGTGGAGCACCTACAAGCCCCAAGCATTTAAGTTGCGGATGAAGCGTTATCGGTGGAGCAAGAGCCCTCCTGGATGGACGCCTATATCTGATATTTGACCGATGATACTCTCCAGAGAACCCCGCTGAGGCCAAGCTACTCAGGCGGAGGGCCCCGAGGTTCTTGATGATGGACGGGAAGCTTTATCGAAGATCATTCTCATACCCGGTCCTTAGGTGCATGGGGCTGGCTGAATTAGATTACATCCTCTGGGAGATCCATGAAGGCATCTACGGGAGTCATCTGGGGGGCAGAGCCCTAGCCTACAAGGCCCTGCGGCAGGGGTACTTCTGGCTAACAATGAAGGAGGACGCGGCCGAGCTCGTTAAGAGATGTGATAGCTGTTAGCGTCATGCTAATATCCAGCGACAGCCAACGTCTCAGTTAACCCCCTTAGTAGCACCCTGGCCCTTCGTCCAGTGGGGCATGGATATCCTCGGACCATTTCCCTCGGCCTTCGGACAGCGAAAGTTCCTCTTGGTGGTGGTGGATCACTTCACCAAGTGGGTTGAAACCGAGGCCCTTGCTAAGATCACATAGAGCAAAGTGAGATCCTTCTTTTGGAAGTCCATCATATGTCGGTTCGGGCTACCGCACACCCTGGTCACTGATAACGACCGACAGTTTGACAACGCGCCCTTCCGGGAGTTCTGCTCCGAGCTGGCATCCGTCATAGGTTCACTTCCGTCGGGCACCCTTAGACCAACGGGGTGGCCGAGGTGACTAATCGGATCATTCTTCAAGGGCTGAGATCTCGGCTAGATGACTATAAGGGGCGATGGGTGGAGGAGCTTCCCAACGTGCTGTGGGCCTACCATACAACGCCGCGAGCCCCCACCGACGAGACACCATTCAGCTTAGTCTTTGGATCCGAAGCCATCATCCCGGTGGAGGTTGGCTCACCAAGCCCTCGGGTGGAATCATACAGCGAGAAAGGCAACCCAGACCAGCTGCGAGCCAACCTTGACCTCGTGGAGGAAGTGCGAGACCGAGCGCGACTTCGGATGGTGGTCTATCGGCAACGGGCCACCAAATATTACAACGCCCGTGTACGCCCCAGGACTTTCCTACCGGGAGACCTGATCCTTTGACGGGCTGAGGTCTCGAAGCCAGCAGAGGGAGGCAAGCTAGCTCCAAATTGGGAAGGACCCTATCGGATCGCCGAGACACTTCACCATGGAGCTTACAAGATAGAAGAGCTCGATGGGAAGTGTTGCCCAGACGTAGGAGCCCAAGAGGGGGGTGAATTGGGTATTTTAAAAATTAATTCAATGGATGATATTGACTAACGCAGATATGTGCTTAATCAAAAGTTAATTTGCAGCGGTGTAGTGGAGTGCACAGAATAGAAAATACACAGATCAATCAAACACAAACACAGCAAGGTTTATAGTGGTTCGGTGCCAAACTCGGCTCCTACATCCACTCCCCAAAAATCTTTGGGAATTTCACTAATCGTATCACAACGATTACAACCCCTAGCCTTCCCGGCTAGTCCTCTTGTTTTCACGGCACAAGGCAGCCAAATCCCCTAGCCTTCCCCGGCTAGTCCTCTTGTTTTAATGGCACAAGAAAGCCAATCCCCTAACCTTCCCGGCTATTCCTCTTGTTTTACTGGCACAAGGAAGCCAATCAAGAACTAGGGTTATCTCTAACCCTAATACAAGATTTATCAAAGAATAACAGATAGCTCCAAATATGAGCAGATATTCAAATAAGAACTTTACAATTTTTAGAAGCAATAACCAGCAGCAAATGTAGAATGTCGACGCAGCTGAGATTTGAATCTTGCTTCAAAGGCTTGGACGATTTTTGAGCAAGTGTTGAAGGATGAAACTTCACAGCACAAAGACTTGCTTCTCAAGATCCGAAAGTTGTAAGCAATAAACACTCTCTTTTGATTTCTTTCTTTTCTCTCTTTTGTATTCTTGATGTGTCAAAATATGTAAGAAATTCGTCAAGGTTTTCTTCTGAACATCTCTATTTAAACCAATCAAAAAACTATCCGTTAGATTCATTGGTAAATAGAAGAAAAGAAAACGGGAAGAAATAAAACCGTTTGAAATATTTTCCCAAATGATGAAAGCATTAAACCCATTGCTAGTGAGGGATTCCTGTCCATAATCAAAAAAAAACGGTCAGCATTCATCAAAATAGAAATGAGAGAGAGAAAGAGCATTAAATGAGAGAGAGAGAGAGTAAGCATTTAAAACAAAGTTGGCTGAAATAAATTTTCAGCAACTCCCTTCAAGAAAACGTGCGGCCCATGGAGGAAAAGAGGGAAGAGCAAATGCTAAAGCTAGCTAACCAAGCTAGCTAACTCCCAAAGCTAGCACCAAGAGCCACGGCAAGAAAAAAGATCAGCCAAATCCAAGGAGGGATAGAGTAGCTAGCTAGCAAGCTAGCTCAATTCAATATTCACACGGCTGAGAAGAAACCAGGAGAAAACTAGTTAGCTATAGAGCCATGGTTTCATGCTATAAAGGAAAAGTAGTTAGCTATGGAGCTAACTAAGGCACAAACTAGTTAGCTCTTTAGCTAACTAGCCATATAAACAAAAATCCAACGGCTTCATGAACAGAAATAGATTTAAAAATAGTTAGCTTATAAGTTAGCTATAAAAAGGTGTATGAGGCCATGTAAAAGATAGTTAGCTATATAGCTAACTCAATTCAAAATTTCATGCGGCTAGGATGAAAACATTTCAACATAGTTAACTCATAAGTTAGCTATAAAAAGGCAAACCTATTCATGACAAAAAATAGCTAACTCCCAAGCCATGAAAACAATAAAGATAGTTAGCTTATAAGCTAACTCCCAAAGGGAATCATGAAAAGATGGTTAGCTTGTAAGCTAGCTTTCTCAATAAAAGCTACGGGAGATGGTTTCATGAAAAGGAAATTTGTCATCCAGCTAACTCATAAGTTAGCTATCCATAAAGGTGTGAAGCCATGATAAAAAGATAGTTAGCTTGTGAGCTAACTCTTTAGAAAAACCATGCGGCTGATTTGAAAAAGGGAGGAAAGAAGTTAACTAACCAGCTAGCTATTTTAAAAGGTATTCTATCATGCAAAAAGCTAGTTAGCTTGTTAGTTAGCTAGATGTAAAGTTAACTCAATTCATGACAAAGGTAGCTAACTAGATAGCTAACTCCAAGGAAGCTTTTCATGAAACGTAGCAAGGAGAAAAGCTTGGACAAGTTAGCTACCTAGCTAACTCTTTTTATCATGCTCACTGCCAAGGGAAAAACGCCCAAAACAAGCTAGCTCTCCAGCTAGCTAGATTTTAACTCATTCGGCCAAGTAACCTGCAAGAAAAAAAATAGTTAGCTTGTTAGCTAACTAGAGAGGAATTTCATGCAAACATCCCAAGACAAGCTAGCTCTCCAGCTAGCTAGATAGAAGCACCATTCGGTCAAGAATTCTGCAGGGAAAAAATAGTTAGCTCCAAGTGATATATAGCTAGCTACATGACCTAACCAGCTAGCTCCCTAGCTAGCTGATTCCAAGAAGTGTTCGGCCAAGTGGAAAAAATCAGCAATAGATAGCTAGCTTGCAAAGGAAAACAGCTAACTGATGGAAGGAACAAGCTAGCTTCTAAGACAACCCAATTTATGCATGGTTCGGCTAGGCACAATGTGAGTGGGAAATAAATTAGCTAGCAAGTGGGGAAAGCTAGCTAAGAGGAGAAATAAGGTAACTCACATATTCATGCAATAATTCTAAGCAATTAAAGAGTCAATTAAATGTTTTGTAATCATCAAAATCAATTCAAGGGTCAACAATCTCAACAGGAAGCCACTCCCTAGGACATGGAATGCAGATAACCTTCGCCGATACTATCAGTAACGTATTCCTCCTCTCACATCAAGTATCATGTCTGTATCCATTTGGGTTTTCGCCCCCCATTTTATATTAATAAATTTTAATTTTAGCTCCTGAGTTCTTTTCACTCAAAGCCCTGGGCCAGCCAGGCATAAAGCCCAACACTCGTCGGCACCTAAAGCCCTGAGCCAGCCAGGCATAAAGCCCGACACCCGTCGGCACCCAAAGCCCTGGGCCAGCCAGGCATATTCTTGAAGACTAATATTCTGATCTTGGCTGACACTGCATGACCATCCTGGTTCACATCCAGAAACCCATGAAGTCAAATTGCAGTTCTTGTTAGGTTTCAAGTAATTACTACCACGTCCATCATCATAGAAACTGCTGAAGTAGAACTTCATTTCTGCTGCTGTGCATAAGCGTTGTGTAAGATCACCTGTTGTTTCAATTAAATCCAGGATGAGAAATCAAGCAGTCCTGCCTTATCTCAAACAACTACTATTCAAGCATAGGAAAAATAATTTTCTTTAAAAAAAATGTGAGGAAAGCATCCTTAAATATATCATCATACTGACATGCAACTGGAGAATGTAAAGCAATGATTTACAGCATCTTGTTAAACACCATACTAGCTCTCAAGACACCAAGCAAACAGCAAAAACATAACACAAAAAACAGTAATTCCCCCAAAGTGAAAGTATTCTAATCTTACGCATCATCTCTCAAACATGAAAATTTAAGAGGCAAAAGAAAACACAGATCTTGACATTCTAATCTTAATAGTCATATTATCTCCCAAGGCACAATATGCAGCAATAACATATAACATAAACATGGTCACTTCCTTCAAAATAAACTATACCTACTCTAGGGATCAGTTGCACTAGAATAATCAGAATGTCATGTGCAAATTTAATTTGCTGACATGATACGTTTTTTAACTGTCACCTCTTTATGTTCATGCAGTTTAAGACTTTAAGCTGTAAATGAAGTGCCTAAAATGACGGATCAAAAGGTGAGGCAGCAATATCTTTGAGTTCAGTAATCTACACACTTGAATTGGAATTGTGATTCATACTTTGCCATCCATGCCTTACTAAAAGCTATGAAGCAATGCTATCTAACAAATTAATCTTTTTCATGTCCTCATCACAACATCGAATCCTGTCACCACCCTTTTCACTCCATGTTTTTGTAACTTTTCACTCCAAGCAGTATTGTTACTTACCACGTAAATCACATTAATATTTTCTGCAATGTTGATCTTATTTTCTAGGATGCTGCTACTTCTGCTGACATCTTGACTCATAAAACATCAACAGTTCTGGGTTAGCTAAGAAAATTTTCTTCTTCTTTTGTACAATTTTTATTTGGATTTCATCACCAGGTTGATGACACAAAATATTCTCCAAGTTTTCACTAATTTGTCCACCCAGCTCTTATTGTTTCGGAAATGGCACACAAGCACAAATGAAACCATAAACAAGATGGTATAGATGCTTAGTAAGTTAGAGTAAGTTACAAAATATAATAGTACAAGAAGATGATATGCTGATAACAAAGAAGAAAGTTGTGAGTTTCTAGATCACAGTCCTCCAGAGTTGCAGGTCATGCTTTGAAAACATTTTATGGGAGCGTGAGTCAAATAGAAGATACTAGCCCAAAACGGCTGTTGAGTTTTATCTATTTCCATTTTGATAATAATGGAAAGAAACAAGAATCATGTGCATGTACACAAGTGCACATGCTGACACATGTTCAGATGCATATTTACATACCCACCCACATACGAAATAAGTACCATGTGTATTGTTGGTTCTGTTAGATATCTAAGTCAAGGTTCTGTCATGAACATAGCTGTATATTGGAAAAGAAATAGCTTGAGGCTTTACTTAGGTTTAAATTCATACCCTTTGTGGTGAAATAACCTGTGACAGTTTATATCTCCTAGATGCATGCACTAGCTTTGGATTAGTTCACACAAGCACATGCACAAGAAATAGACAACGATGGAAACCTTGGTTTGCTATAACAGACCCTAGCCGATACGAAGCATATTAGACATATCAATATGATACTGAGTTTGAATACATCCTCCTTGCCAAGTATTACACCATGTCAATACTCAATATGATGTACTAGTTGGGTACCATAAGAGGATCATTACAAAGTCTACAAACCTTGATGGGAAGTAATCTAATCTCTAATTATTCTTGCCTCTTTTCTCTTAAACCTTGGATCAGACTATGGATCCAATAAACATCTGTTGAAGAAAAGGTCCATCAGATGGATAGATGCACCGTTTTGGATAGGTGGATGCTTGTTTAATAAAAGTATGCTTCCCCAGCAACACCTTCTCACCTTATACCTCTTCACGTCCATTAAACAGGGTGGAGTCATTTATCGGGCCCCTCCTCCAAAAACTAGGTGAGTGAGTCTAACAGAATTCTAATGCATTCATGGGCACTTACTAACAGTTGACTCAAGTCAATAGTGCAGACTTGGGCACTAAAAGAATGTGCTCAATTTCAATAATGTCTAAGAAAGAACATCATTGTGCTTTGAATTCTTTCTGACATTTTTTCTCTTGCATTAGGTCAGCTAGTTTTGGTTTGACGCTAACCCTCCAATGCCAGAGTCCCCTTGAAGTGCACAAAGCAGCTTGTTTTATATTAGGGGTAAATCACCATCTACAATTCACACCAACACATGGCAAATTCTACTCTAAAGGTACATAGTGTTTCTTGAATCAGGTGACATTCTCTAACTATTATTTTTTCATTTGCTTCATCTTGCAAAATTAATCAAGAGGGTCTGTTTCAACTAAAATCTTCCAACACAAAAGGTAACCACTTGATAACCCTCAATGTGCATCAAGATATGTTTCTAAAGATTGCTATCATTATAAGTGATAGAACAGAGTTCATTACAATTCTAAACCAATCTAAAAACTAAAATAATCACTAGACCTAACAGCGGTTAAAAATTTCTAAACAAACGCACACACATGAGAGAGAGAGAGAGAGAGAGAGAGAGAGAGAGCAAATTGGATCAACTTTAATTCCAACCAGTGTCGAATCAAGATATGTTTGCACAATTAGACAGGGAAACCAGAACTTCAAGCCATTACTAAACAAAACAGGGAATATTAACCATAATTAGCTGCATCGACACACTAGAAAAGGAGACCACCCACTTCCAGCAAACCAAGTGCAATTCAATAAGCAAAGAAGTGCACCCCAACGTAGCCCAGCTCACCAAAGAACATGAATAATTTGACTTGGCATTATTTGAGTAAGTGTGGTTGCAAAATAATCATCTTTCTTGAATGAATCCAATCTTCAATCTTCCAAATAAACGAAAAAAATTTCCGAAAAGGAAACTTAAAAAACAGCTTGTACCTTGTGTTTCGTTTATACACTTCTCCAAAAACCCCAAATCGGCCGAGAAATCGAAAGCGCCGTTCCAGTCCTTCACCCTGGAAGACACATTCCAGACGTTAAGGCACCGATAAAGTTCAAGCTAAGTGCGATTCGACGAAGAAATACCAAAAGGCGACAACGCACCGGTCCTTGATGCAGAAACCCAGGTTCTTACTGGCTTCGTCCGCCAAGCCACTGGTAAGGTTCATGATGCGGCTGTAAACGACCCAGGTGACGGAAGCGACCCGGTCGCTGCCGTCGTATCCGCCATCAACCTGGCAGCGTCCGAAGGGAAGCCGGCCTAGTAGAATGACGGCGGTGATAACGCCGGCGAGGGAAACGTGGGGGACCCACCTCGCCGGCATTCGAACCTTCCCGAGATAGAAAGAAGAGCGTTAAAGATTGGGTGCGAGGAGATGCGAGCCGTTGGATGTGGCGGTGGTCTTAGCTGAGGGGTGGTGGTGGGATTTAGAGTGGGGTTTATAGCCCACGATGCGAGGCAAGAGGCGAGAGACGCTGAGAGAAGAGGGAGCGATGGCGAGAATGGCGGGGGTAAGTGAGAAAGCCAATAAAACATCCACGTGAGACTGTCAGCGCCAGCGTCCACGGAAACATGGCCGACGTGCCACTTGGAAGGTACTCTGCAGGCTTCCTTGCAGTGCCGTTTCGTTTCCTTGCACCATTTGCCGGAGCCTTTTTTTTTTTTTTTAACCGGTGTCGTTTTTTTTTAACCGGTGTCAACATCCATTTTACGTGATTGATGGAAAAGGCAAAAATTTATAAAAGTAATATTAGGATGAAAAACGTTATTTAAAATAATATTTTTTCTATTTATTATAATTTAAAAAAAATATTATTTGATGTAGCGTTTTAAGAAATACTCATTTTTAAGTGATTTTAAATTTTTGCACTTATAACTCAAAATCGATGCAAAACAATACTGATTTGAACAAGAAAACCTTTTTTCATTTCGATATTGTTTGGCATCAATTTTATATAATTGATGTGAAAGAAAAAAATTTTACAAAGTTAATGTTAAAGAAAAAAAAGACATCACTTTAAATAGTATTTTTTATGTTCGTTAAATAAAAATGCTACTTATACTTAAAAAGCATCATTTCAAAAATATCACTTTAAACGAAGCTTTTAAGAAATTATTTTATTTTTTATTTTTACACAACCTCGTGTTACCCGAAGAAGTAGTACTCTTTAAGAAGTACTATTTTAAGTGATATTTTTTTATCAAAATATACACCGTAAATAATATTTTTTAAATATTATTTTATAAAATTTTATTTTTTATATTAATTATATAAAATTTGTGTCAAACGACATCGATTTAAAAATGAACTCTTGAAAAAGGATTCCTCAATCCTCTTTGCGAACTTTGCTTGCTCCGCGCATCAATCACATAAAATCGGTCTCAAACGACAAAAAAAAAAAAAAAAGAACTCTTTCACACGGAGCTTGCTTGCTCCGCGTTGCGCGGTAATTATTGCAGGATTATCGGGTAACGAGGCTGATGCTACCGTGTAAGATAGGCGAACAAATTTGAGAGCGTTTTTTTAGAAAGTCTAAATCCGGATGCGTAATGGGATCAGGTTTCCCTCGCAAAAAAGAGCAATGGCATCACAACACTCGCCTTGGTTCGAGTAGATTTGTGAATAGAACTTTCGAGTGGTCCAGGTTGTCGACCAAATTCACGTCTAGATGCATTTCTTTCATTTGTTAAGTAAGTTTGGTGGAAGAAACCTTGTCGGGTGGGGAATGGGAGGCGTATGCTAATTTGAAGACGGGCAGCAATTCATGTGCGGTTGAGAATTTCTCTGCCACCTTGGTGGCTTTCAAAGACGGTACAAATATTGAGCAGACAATTGGATACCTAAGCTGCATGATGAGTGAAATGTTGTACAATGAGCCCACAAGATGAAACTAAGATTGATTATAACTTTTTATCACTGATTTCAACATTAGTAATTCAAAACAGTAAAGTATTCAAATAGAATTAAAAATATCAAGAAAATCGGAGGTTATCCCAATGATTGCACTTTCTTGGCCAGCTATCAGAGCTCGTGGAGCCTTTGGTTGGCACATTTCCTAGCATTTCTAAGCTGATAGTCATAGCGTAAATAGTTCACTCTCTTTTGGAACCTAATATGGTTCTGAAAATGATATTAAATTTTAAGGCATTTTCTGAAAATACCTCCTAACTTAAGCAAAATGATAATATATTTCATGTTATAAAAAAATCATGATAATTTTATATTTTAAGATTTAAAACCTTGCATTTGATGCCCATTTTTTCTTGATGATCTTGCCTTAATGATTCTGATCTGTCACCCCTTCGCTCCAGTTTGGCGATCCATCATTCCCTTTTTATCGAAGTAGAAGATTTATTGGAGCCAGAGATCCCAAATACAGTGGATTAAACAAGGGGAACATAATACTAAATTCTTTCATCAGGCCACACTTAAACGCCAAGCGATGAACCGCATCAGACGATTGGTCGATGAGGAGGAACTTTTTCAGGAGGATGACCAGGTGATCAAGGATCTACTTCTTGATTTCTTTCAGTCTAGATGGACGGAGCAGACTGATAATGGGTTCCCTATCTTTTCGGCTCTGAACACCAACAGAATCTCTGTATCGAAGAATGATCTTCTTATTCGACCCATTACGGCGAAGGACATTCGTATGGCATTATGGGACCTTGGAGTGGATAAGGCCCCTAGGCCGGATGGATTCCCTTCTTTATTCTTCCACCACTATAGAGGTATCTTGGGCCAGGATGTTATTCAGGCTATCCAGATGGTTTTTCAGTTGAAATCCATTCCCTTTGAGTAGAATCAGATTTGTAACCCTGATGCCTAAATGCCCAGATGCTTCCACTCCCTAGCACTACTGGCCTATTAGCTTCTGCACTACCTTATTAAGGCATGTGCGAACCTCTTGGTCTCTCGGATGCATCAGGTGATCCCTCGACTATTTCTTCTGAGCAAGGGGCTTTCCTCAGAGGGCGCAACATCACTGATAATGCCCTGTTGGCTCAAAAATTAATATATGATCTTCAGAGAGCCCCTGGTCGTCAGTATCTCATGGCCATGAAGCTGGATATGGAGAGAGCTTACGATAAACTGAGCTAGGCTTTTCTGCACAGTACTTTTGATGAGTTTGGGTTCGAGGAGCTCTTTATTGACTGGATCATGGCCTGTGTTTACCATTCATCGTTTTCTATCCTTATTAATGGTGGCCAGATGGATTACTTTCACTCTGAAGTGGGTTGAGGCAGGGTTGTCATCTTTTGCCATTTCTGTTCATCCTCTCTGCTGATGCTTTATCTCGGGCTCTATCTCAGGCTCATCAGGGACTCTTCTCTGGTCCCCTATAGCGCGGGACCCCGAGGGCCCTCACTTTTTCACCTTCTGTTTGCTGATGATTGCATACTCTTGGAAAAGGCTTCAATCTGCAATGCTTTCATTTTTGTCACTATACTTCAATCTTATTGTTGGGCCTCTAGATAGAAAGTTAATATGAGTAAATTCTTGATCTGCTTCAGCCCCTTAACGACTTCTACATTAAGGGGGTCTATCACGCAAATCATGGACATCTCTGTTCATGCTGATAGGCTATCCTATCTGGGGATTCCTATATCGGGGAGACGGCCATGGAGTTCTGATTTCAGTGAGCTTGAGAGGCATATCCGCGATCGTCTGGATGGATGGCAGATTACTGGACTATCTATGATGGCGAGGATTACCTTTTTATGATCGGTGCTTTCCTCTTTTCCTCTCTATCTGTTATCTAATACCGATATTCCTTTGACTTGTTTGAGAAAAATTAAGAGATACTTTAGGGACTTTCTTTGGGCCTCGATGCAGGATGGACATGATCTTCATCTATTGGCTTAGGATATTATCTGTTTATCAATTTTTGAGGGGGGCTTGGGATTCAATTCCTCACTGTTAGGAGGGAGGCTTTGATTGCTAGGCATGCCATGCGGTTTTTGCTTAATCCACACTGTATGTGGAGCTCTTTTATGCATGCCAAATACGGTGACTGATCTTCTTTCACTGTTTTTCAGTCTACTCAAGGGTACTCTTTCTTTTGGAAAGAGGTCCGCCGTCATGTTTCGGTTATTCTGAATAACATCTCGTGGTTGATTGGTAATGGAGCCTCAGTGGATGCTGTTCAGGATACGTAGTTGCAAACCTCCTCCTGTCTCGATGGCTACCTTTGTTAGCACTGACATTCCAAGTGGACTAAGAGTCATAGACTTATTTACCCAGGACCATTCTACTTGGGACACTCCATTGCTATCTAGCCTATTTAGGGATGAGCTCTATTATCGCATTCTATCTATTCCTCTCATTCCGGGTCATACCTCGACATCAGGGTTTGGCAGAGATCCGGTATCGCTCACGCTCCTATTAGGGATCTTCTGAGGATTTATAGACCTTAGTCCTTGCAGTCGATGGATGTGGCATGGATATGACATCTTCCCATTCATCCTAGGGTTCGGCTTTTTGTTTGGAAGCTTGCATGGAGCTGTCTTCCGACCTGCTCCATGCTCTCCAGACATGAGCTGGGCATTCAGCCTACTTGCCCGCTATGTGGCTTTACGGAGGAGACGATTGATCATGCTATTTTTATCTGCTCCAGAGCCAGACAGATATGGCATATTTCTCATGACCAGCCCTGGGATGATGATACTTCTTGTACATCTTTTCTAGGTTTGATCAAGCAGGATTGGCTGAGGGGCTTCTACCGTAAGGGTACTACGAGGGCTTATATAGCTTACCTGATCTAATTATCTCAGAAATGGCTTGTGTTCACTGATGAGACAACTTCATCCCATAGGATTGTTAAGACAGCCTTCTCATTATCCGAGGAGTTCACTTTCCATCACTCAGTTATTGATTCTGCTAGCCTTGGCCTCTGGAGCTCCCATGCTGCCTTGGCAGCGCACCAGCGAAGGATCTTTATTTCTTGGGAGCCTCCACCTCTAGGATTTATCAAAATCAAATTTGATAGGAGTGTTCTTGGTAGATCTGCGGGTTCGGCTTTTGTGATTTGAGGGACGAATGGTGCATTATTGGAAGCTGGTGGATTCGGTCTACTGAACTCATCGGTCCCTCTTGCTGAACTGTCTGCTGCATGGGCTGGTATTTCTATGTCATTCGTAGTCTAGATGCCCATTGTATTATTATTAAGGAGGATTCTATTACTGTTATCCACTGGCTCTATCAGGTTCCAGCTAATAGTTTGCTAACCAACATCTTGATTCATGACATTCGCTCTATGCTTTAGGAAGTTCTTAGCACTCAGATTCGGCACATCTATCGGAAAGCCAACTTCGTGACTGATTGAACTGCTGCGAGGGTAGCCTATCATTCTGGATTTTGGATCTTGATTCAGGAAGATCATTGTCCTTTTATTCTTACTTAAATTTTGTATTCGGATATATCGGATTCGAATCACTCTAAATTAGTATGATCTTTATTAAAAATTTTTTTTTCTTTATTTAAATAACATTAAAACTTAACTCAGAATATGACAACGGTGGAACAGTGCGCAGTCCAATACAAAGGACCGATAGAACCTGAGACGCTTTTTTTTTCCTGTTCTGTCAACACTTCTGCTGTTTGCCGGCCGGCCGAGCACTGGATAAGATTCGAAAGCAAATTCTTTTTAAAATAAGAACGAAAAAGGATCTAGCTAGATAGGGCTGGAGACACGCAACGCCCCTTCAATTAGCTATAAAAGACCGAGTCAATAGATTGTTGAGAAGCTTGTTTTCGAAACAGCTTCTTGTCATCCCAACGGTTTTCTTTAAAATATAGCCGTTGTCCCTGCTGTGCCGCCATTTTACAAATGGCATGCCTCAGACCAAAGAAAGGGTCAAGGTTACGTAAAGACTGACAGGATTATATAAAATTTGCTGGCATCCACTCATCGTCTTCTTCGACGAGAATTGCAGGAGCTTCCCAGCTGGCAGCAGGCTTCTGGAGCCGGGGGATGTTAATGGTGACTGCATCACGCCCGTGGCATCTCTAGTAGGATCGGCTTCACCTCTACTCGCCTGTCGCCACTCGCCATTGCCATCTATTATTTTTATCATTAAATGATTGCTTTATATAAAAAATTCGATAAAGAATTAGATGATTGTAAAAAGTTCGATAAAGAACAATACCTTATCCATATATAAGCGGAATTGATGCAACCTATTTATCTTTTTAATTTTATATAATACTATTGCTGCCAAATCACCTGGGGCTTCCAAGAAGGTGAAAAGGTCATCTTCTTCCAAGAATCTGTAAGAAGTCCGGACCGATGGTTCTGGCGAAAACCCTCCAACGCTCAAGTTAGTAAGCTTGTGCAACAGGAATGTCTTATCTGAGTATATTTTTAAAAGAAGAAGAAGAAGCCCCCCGCTTTGAGCTCGAGGTCTTCCTTTATACCTATCTGAAGGGTTTCTCGTTCAGTTAAAACCGCCGAATCTTTCTTGTTAGGATGAGCTCTGTGAACGGCATATGGGTGAGCCGTTGCTAATTGGACGCCACGTATATCGGCAACTGCAGGGTGTGTTGGTGAGTGATCTCGGTAAAACGAATGAGCAAGATATGCGGCGGTTAGTGCCTCAGATCCCTAGGTCCGATATTCGAGACCAGCTCCGTTATACTGGAGGAAATCGTACAACGTTAAGGCCGAAGCTAAAGGCCGGTGCTAGCGTCCGAGGCCGAAGCCAGAGGTCGGAGCCAGAGGCCAGAGCTAGAGTCTGAGGCCAAAGCTAGAGGCCGGAGCTATAGTCCAACGCCGAAGTGAGAGGCCGAAGTTAGAGGCCGAGGCCAAAGCTAGAGGCCGGTGCTAGCGTCCGAGGCTGAAGCCAGAGGTCGGAGCCAGAAGCCAAAGCTAGAGTCCGAGACCGAAGCTAGAGGCCGGAGCTAGAGTTCGAGGCCGAAGCTAGAGGCCGGTGCTAGCGTCCGAGGCTGAAGCCAGAGGCCGGAGCCAGAGGCTGGAGCTAGAGTCTGAGGCCGAAGCTAGAGGCCGGAGCTAGAGTTCGAGGCCGAAGCCAGAGGCAGAAGCTAAAGGCCGAGGCCGAAGCTAGAGGCCGGTTGTTGACTCAAGTATTGATTTTGATTATTAATAAAAGACATGAGTATATTTACTATGTTTCTAATAGATTTAACAAGTGTTACAGGGATTAAAAATGTTTGATCAATCAAAAGGAATAAAGAAACAAGTTTTGAATCAAAATGTCAAAAGAATTTTTCAAAGTTCAGAGCTTGGAGTCGACACCCAAATGGTCAGGAGCCGACCCCAAGGCGTATCAGAAGTTTTCTGGAATTTTGGCACAGTCTAGAGTCGACACCCAGAGTTTCAGAGCCGACTCCAACCTGAGATACAGAGAAGCGTATTCTGTTTCAGTTTCCGAAGCCGACACCCAGTATTCAAGCCGACACCTGAGAGTTGAGAGCCGACACCTGATTTTCTAGAGCCGACTCTAACCTAAGAACAGGGAGCGTGGTTTTATGAGTATTTCTGGAGCCGACACCTTCGGAATGCGGAGCCGACCCTCGAAAGCGGCGAGCCGACACTTAACTTTCTCGGAGCCGACTCCTCAACAACTTTTTATTTTCTATTTTGGATACCCGACTTGGAGCCGACACCTGAAAAGTTGGAGCCGACTCCAACCTGTCAGGAACGGATTTTTTATTTATCAGAATGGACTCCAACGGTAATATTTCTTTTACCTATCCTCTAACGGCTATTTTCTTTATGTGTAGAAAGATCCAAACATCTCACAACGCCTATATTTCCCACCTAAACCTGGATTAAGAGATATATAAAACGAAAAATCGATCGTTTGAAAAAGCAAGTATATACAAGAGAAAAGAGGAGAAAAATCGAGAAAAATACTATGTAAAAAGAGAGAGAAATCAAGAGGAAAGACTTAGAGCTCAAATCCATCAACCTCAGAAAGCTCAAAGAGAAATCCACAAGCTTCTCAAGTTCAAATCAAGGAAATTTCTATCTTTAGAAAAAAGAAAGCAAAAGCCCCAAATCCTCAACTTCTCAACTGTAAATTTCTGAAGAATCTGAGCTGAGGCCCTGATTCAATCTTTCAAAGGAGAGAGGAAAAGAAGAAAAGAAGAAAAGCACACATTCAAAGAGCTTCAAACAGGCTTTTCTTATCCTTGTTTAGTTTATTATTTATTTGCTCATTTGGGGAGCTGCTGTGTACTTAAACTCTATTTTTCATTAGTATTTGCTAATTCAATCGAGGGATTGAATTAGTGAAGTAGTACCTCGGTACAAGCTAAGGATAACTTGTTGTTGGGTTGTGTGCTGGTGAGCCCGAAAAACCAGCTGGGTTCGTTATGATCCCGGGGGAAACAACAAGTTTTGAGTTGTGAGCTTGTAAAACAACTCGACTGTAATCTAAAGGATTATAGTGTGGACCCAAGTGAAGCTTGGGAGTGGACGTAGGTATTGGATACACCGAACCACTATAAAATCTTTACGTTTTTCGTGCTTTGTTTCTTAGTCTCTCTCTATCTCATTTAATTTGTGATTAGCATTTATCTACTTTGCACTTAAGCTCTTCATATCAAAGCAAAAAGTTTTTTAAAAGAGTTAAATTTTTTAAAGAACCCAATTCACCCCCCCTCTTAGGTTGCCATCTGGGCCAACAAGTGGTATCAGAGCTTGTGCTCATTTCTTGTTTGATCCAACGATCAAGAGTTAAAGATCCAAATGGCAGCTCAAGCTGAATCTTCATATGCTGAAGGTCATTCTACCAATAGACCTCCTTTATTCAATGGTTCTAATTATTCTTATTGGAAAGCTAGAATGAGAATTTTTATTCAAGCTTTAAATTATGAGCTTTGGAGTGTAATCACTAATGGACTTAGCACACCCACATACTTAGTAGATGGTTCAATAGTTCCTATCCGAAAGATTGAATGAGAACGATAGAAAAATGGCTCAGCTCAATGCTAAGATCATGAATATTTTATATTATGCTTTAAATACTAATAAATTTAATAAAATTTCTACATATATTTTTATAAAAAAATTTAGCATAGACTAAAATTTTTACATATATTTTCATAAAAGATTGAATGCCAGAGGATGCGAGCCGTTGGATGTGGCGGTGGTCTTAGCTGAGGAGTGGTGGTGGGATTTAGAGTGTGGGTTTATAGCCCACGATCGGGTGCGAGGCAAGAGGCGAGAGACGATGAGAGAAGAGGGAGCGATGGCGGGGGTAAGTGAGAAAGCCAATAAAACATCCACATGAGACTGTCAGCGACAGCGTCCACGGAAACATGGCCGACGTGCCACTTGGAAGGTACTCTGCAGGCTTCCTTGCAGCGCCGTTTCGTTTTCTTGCACCATTTGCCGGAGCCCTTTTTTATACCGGTGTTGTTTTTTTAAACCGGTGTCAACATCCATTTTACGTGATTGATGGAAAAGGTAAAAATTTTTATAAAAGTAATATTAGGATGAAAAACGTTATTTAAAATAATATTTTTTATATTTATTATAATTTAAAAAAATATAATTGATGTAGCGTTTTAAGAAATACTCATTTTTAAGTGATGCTTTTCGTTTTAATATTATTTTTATAAAATTTTAAATTTTTACACTTATAACTCAAAATCGATGCAAAACAATACTGATTTGAAAAAGAAAACCTTTTTTTCAGATCGCCATTGTTTGACATCAATTTTATATAATTGATGTGAAAGAAAAAAAATTACAAAGTTAATGTTAAAGAAAAAAAAGACATCGCTTTAAATAATATTTTTTATGTTTATTAATAAAAATGCTACTTATACTTAAAAAGCATCATTTCAAAAATATCACTTTAAATGAAGTTTTTAAGAAATTATTTTTATTTTTATTTTTACACAACCTCGTGTTACACGAAGAAGTAGTACTCTTTAAGAAGTGCTTTTTTAAGTAATATTTTTTTAATCAAAATATACACCATAAATAATATTTTTTAAGTATTATTTTTATAAAAAAATTATTTTTTATATTAATTATATAAAATTTGTGTCAAACGACATCGATTTAAAAATGAACTCTTGAAAAGGATTCCTATTTGCGAACTTTGCTTGCTCCGCGCATCAATCACATAAAATCGGTCTCAAACGACAAAAAAAAAAAAAAAACTCTGAAAAAGGACTCCTGTTTGCCGGCGGCTTCTCTTTCACACGGAGCTTGCTTGCTCCGCGTTCGCGGTAATTATTGCAGGATTATCGGGTAACGAGGCTGATGCTACCGTGTAAGATAGGCGAACAAATTTGAGAGCGTTTTTTTAGAAAGTCTAAATCCGGATGCGTAATGGGATCAGGTTTCCCTCGCAAAAAAGAGCAATGGCATCACAACACTCGCCTTGGTTCGAGTATATTGTGAATAGAACTTTCGAGTGGTCCAGGTTGTCGACCAAATTCACGTCTAGATGCATTTCTTTCATTTGTTAAGTTTGGTGGGGGAAACCTTGTCGGGTGGGGAATGGGAGGCGTATGCTAATTTGAAGACGGGCAGCAATTCATGTGCGGTTGAGAATTTCTCTGCCACCTTAGTGGCTTTCAAAGACGGTACAAAAATTGAGCAGACAATTGGATACCTAAGCTGCATGATGAGTGAAATGTTGTACAATGAGCCCACAGGATGAAACTAAGATTGATTATAACTTTTATCACTGATTTCAACATTAGTAATTCAAAGCAGTAAAGTATTCAAATAGAATTTGATATGACTGATCCCACGTCGTCAAAATAAAAGGTAACAGCAGCTAACGAAGATCACCATCTTCCGACCCCGAGACCCCTCCGGTCTCGGGGTGCACTAGCATCATCCCATCCTCGGGATACTTTCTGGTTTCGGAATGGGATCATCATCTCTCGACCCCGAGACCCCTCCGGTCTTGGGGTGAGATCATCATCCCTCGACCCCGAGACCCCCTTCGGTCTCGGGGTGGGATCATCATCTCTCGACCCCGAGACCCCCTCCGGTCTCGAGATGGGATCATCATCTCTCGACCCCGAGACCCTCCGGTCTTGGGTGGGACTAGCATCATCCCACCCTCGGACCCCCTCCGGTCTCGGAGTGGGATCATCATCTCTCGACCCCGAGACCCCTCCGGTCTCGGGGTGGGACCATCACTCTCGACCCCGAGACCCCCTCCGGTCTCGGGGTGGGACCAGCATCGTCCCACCCTCGGGACCCCTTCCGGTCTCGGGGTGGGATCGTCATCTCTCGACCCCGAGACCCCCTCCGGTCTCGGGATGGGATCATCATCTCTCGACCCCGAGACCCCCTCCGATCTCGGGGTGGGACCAGCATCATCCCACCCCCGGGACCCCTCCGATCTCGGGGTGGGATCATCATCTCTCGACCCTGAGACCCCCTCCGGTCTCGGGATGGGATCATCATCTCTCGACCCCGAGACCCCTCCGGTCTCGGGGTGGGACCAGCATCATCCCACCTCCGGAACTCCTTCCGGTCTCGGGGTGGGATCATCATCTCTCGACCCCGAGACCCCCTCCGATCTCGGGTGGGATCATCATCTCTCGACCCCGAGACCCCTTCCGGTCTCGGGGTGCACCAGCATCGTCCCACCCTCGGGACCCCTTCCTGTCTCGGGGTGGGATCGTCATCTCTCGATCCCAAGACCCCCTCCGGTCTCGGGGTGCACCAGCATCGTCCCACCCCCGGGACCCCTTTCGGTCTCAGGATGGGACCACCATATCTCTACCCCGAGACCCCCTCCGGTCTCGGTGTACGTGTGTATCATTGGCGGTCAGCACACAGTCCGACCTTCGAGCCAAACGATGGCTCCGTGCCACATGGCGCGCCCACGTGATTCTCCGTACGCCCGTGATTGCATCTCGTTACGGAGGGCCATGCCTCATAACGGCGTTTAGCGCGCTGCATGTTCCTATGCGTGACCGTGCTCCATTACGGTGTACGATTCGCTACCATTGCAACTGTGCGTGGTCATATCAAGCAACGGCGCGCACCAAATACCACCGCGGCTGTTAGACACGTGTGATATCATGTTGACAGATAGCGCGGGACACCTTCGGTGCGCACAGTGATGGTATGACGGCGATCTTCCGAAACAGTAAGATGTGATATTCGGACAGGTATAAAAACACGCGCTCGCACTGTGAGTAGGGATCCGAACTCTGGTTTTCTAGCTTTCTTCCTCCTAGCAAAACCCTAACTGTCTCAGCTCCTTTCCGCTGAGCGGTTCTTATCTGATCCCAAGTGACTGACTTGAGCGTCGGAGGGTCCCATCGGAATAACCGGTCTCCGGGACTTTTCTTGCAGGGGTCCGAGGAGAAGGACATCTGTCTTCCCCGACGTTTGAAGAAGGTGACTTGGCGTCATCAGATTGGCGCGCCAGGAAGAGGGAGAAGAAAAAGAAAGACATCGAACCAGCAGCTTCCTTTTTCCTCTCTTCAAGCTCTTGAAGCCATGGTGACGACCCGAACAAAGGGAGTTTCAGCCGATCGCGCTGGGGGCAGCGCCGCAGGGCCGGTCCACCTGCGGAGGCCCCCCCCGGCTCTCGCAGCCAGTATTCCAGAGCTGCTGCACCCCCGGGGGCTGGGCCTTCTGCTCCTCAGGTCGATGCTCCCGTGCCTGCTCTACTGCAGCTCCAGGAAGATCGATTCACTGCCCTGGCCATGCAAGTCCAGTCTTTGGCGGCGGCGGTTCAGGGCCTGCAGCACTAGCAGGCAGCTGCACAGCAGCCGGAGCCAAATCCATCTGTCCCGGGTGGTGCAGCCTAGCCAGCATTCCTCCCGGCGGAGATCGCCGATTCCTGTGGATCATCACCATCGATCTCCGGCCAAGCCTCATCACCGCGAGGCGTCTAAAAGACATCGGTCTCCTTCCCGCCACGCTAGTGTCTCTCCTAAGCAGCGGCACGGGAAGGAGGCGGAGCGCCCCCGCCGGCATCGCCGTCCCCATTCTTCGTCTTCCGAATCTTCGGGGGAGGGTTCCTTTGATGGCCGGATGCCTCATCGAGCCAAGCGTCGACTCGATGAGTATAATCAGAGGCTGGAGGAGCTTAGCCGTCGGATCACCCACCTGCCAGAAACAGACTACGACAGTCGGCCTCCCTTGTCTCGCCGCATCATGGAGGAGCCCATCTCCACCAGGTTCCGCCTTCCCCAGCTAGATCCATACGACGGAACCATAGACCCCCTGGACCATTTGGAGAGCTATAAGGTACTCATGCAAGTCCAGGGGGCCACTGACTCACTTATGTGCATTGCCTTCCCGGCCACCCTGAAGAAGGCTGCTCGAGCTTGGTACTCCCGTCTGCGCCACGAAGCATCGATTCCTTCCACCAGTTGGAGAGGGCTTTCTTGGCCCATTTTGACGCTTGCCGAAAGATTCCAAGGGTGGCGGACAATCTCTTTGCCGTCCAGCAGAAGAACGGCGAGTCCCTGCGGGACTACGTCGCTCGGTTTAAAGAAGTAGCTCTGGAGGTCTACAACCTGGAAGACTCAGTGGCTACCTTGGCCTTGAAGCGGGGGCTCTGCCCATCTCACTTCGCGTACTCTCTTGACAAGAAGCCGCCGAGCTCTTACTCTGAGCTTCTAATTCGGGCCCAGAAGTACATCCGGGCGGACGAGGCCGACTTTTCCCGGCGCAAGGCTGGTGGGAATGTCCCCAAGAAGCCGGCCCGGCCGGAGCCTGCAGAAGTTCGCCCTAGGAGACCTGAGCCTCCTCGCCGGCCAGACAACCGCCCCCGAGCCCCTGCACCAAGAGATGGACCCTACACCCCATTGCTCGCCCCGATATCTCAGATCCTGCTCGAGATTGAAGGGGAGTCTTATTTGCAGCGCCCTCCTCCCATAAACCCGAAGATCCCTCGGAACAAGAACCTCTACTGCCACTACCACCGGGACCACGACCACGACACCGACGACTGCCATCAGCTGAAGAAGGCTATTGAAGACCTTATCCAGCGGGCCACCTGGGAAAATTCATTCAGAGGAACAACCCGGGAGCTCCTGGCCCGTCAGCGCCCCCGCCGCCGGTGATCGACAATGCCCCGACGGAGAAGATGGTGGCGATGATTTCCTGGGGGGCAGGAGGCCCGTCAAAGAGGCCAAGAGGGGAGGGGGAGTCGGAGTCTGTAATTCCTTTCTTCGAATTAGATGGGGTAGTGAACAAAAATGATGATAGCGTCGTCGTTTCTATGACGATCGCTAAGCATCCTGTAAAAAGAATTCTAGTTGACAGTGGGAGTTCCGTAGATGTTTTGAACTACGATGCCTTTGTTCGTATGAACTTGTCACCTGATCTGCTTGACCTGTCACCACGCCTCTGATGGGATTCACAGGAGATTCTGTAAAAGTTGAGGGGGAGGTCACTCTCCCTATGATGGCTGGTACAGCCCCGTGTCAGAGCACTGTTTCATGAAGTTCTTGGTGGTCCGCGTGCCCCTCGCATATAACGCGATCCTCGGGAGGCTCGGGCTCAACCTCTTGGATGCTGTTATATCCACTAAGAGGCTCCTCGTGAGGTTCCCTACCAGCAGAGGAGTCGGGAAGATGCGGGGAGAGCAGAATCCGCCAACACTTTGCTATCACTTGGCCTCTAGTCCGCAGGGGATGGCACCCGCACCGACACCTGAGACGCTTGACCCCGAGACCTGGAGAAAAGAGGCGAGCCAGCTGAGCGGCTGCTTACTTTTCCCCTCGGGGAGGACTCGCACGAACGGTCCGGATTGGAGCCTTACTCCCGGAGGAGGCTCGTGACCGACTCCTCACCTTTCTGCGGGCCAACGCGGATGTCTTCGCATGGTCGCGTCCGACATGCCGGGGATTCCGGAGGAGGTGATCACACACAGCTTAACATTCGGCCGGGGTGCCGGCCTATCCGGCAGAAGAAAAGGAGTTTTGCCCCCGACCGGCAAAAGGCCGTGGATGAGGAGGTGTGGAAGCTGATGGCGGCTGGTCACATCCGCGAGGTGCATTACCCGTACTGGCTGGCGAACGTCATAATGGTTCGCAAGGCCAGCGGGAGCTGAAGGATGTGCGTGGACTTCACCGACCTTAACAAGGCATGCCCTAAAGACAGCTTCCCACTGCCCGAATCGATCAGCTGGTGGACGCCACGTTCGGGCATGAGACCCTTAGTTTCATGGATGCGTTCTCGGGGTATAATCAAATCAAGATGAACCCGGCGGATGAAAGCAACTTCCTTTATCACAGAAAAGGGGATTTATTGTTACAGGGTGATGCCTTTTGGGTTGAAAAATGCCGGGGCCACTTATCAAAGATTGATGAATATGGTCTTTGAGGACCAGATAGGGCACAACATGGAGGTGTATGTGGATGACATGCTGACCAAGAGCATCAGTGCAGCGGACCATGTCGCCGACCTCGAGGAGACCTTCAATAACTTGTGCCGGTATCGATGAGGCTTAACCCCCACAAATGCGCCTTTGGAGTGGCAGCAGGCAAGTTTCTGGGTTTTATGGTGACCCAGCGAGGGATCGAAGCCAACCATGACAAGATCAGGCTATCTTGGAGATGAGGCCCCCAGCCAATAAGAAGGAGGTACAATGCCTGACGGAGAGGGTGGCGGCTTTGAGTCGTTTCATGTCAAGGTTGGCAGAAAGGTGCCTGCCCTTCTTTAAGGCGCTGCACAAGGTCAATAGCTTCGAATGGACAAAGGAGTGTCAGGGTGCTTTGAGGAGTTGAAGTAGTTTCTATCCACTCCCCCGCTGTTGTCCAAGCCTAAGAATGGAGAAGAGCTCTTCCTATATCTTGCAGCCTCCCCCGAGGCTGTCAGCTCTGTGCTCGTGCGTATGGATGCCGATGGGGTTCAGAAGCCAATCTATTACACTAGCAAAGTATTCCATGACGCCGAGACCAGGTACTCGAGAACCGAGAAGATTATTTTTGCCTTGGTGGTCTCTGCTCAACGCTTCCGACCTTATTTTCAAGCTCACCCCATCGTGGTGCTCACGGACCAGCCTCTTCGAACCATCTTATCTCGCCCCGACACCTCCGGTCGGCGCCAAATGGGCCATTAAACTAAGTGAGTTTGACTGTCCATCCGGCCAAGGTCAGCCATGAAGTCTCAGGTGTTGGCTGATTTCTTGGTCGAGTGTTCCTGGACCGAGAGGGATATGGAGGGGTGCGCCCGAAGGAGTGTGTGGACCCTCCCTCAACTGAGGAGGCGGAGGACTGGATCTTGCATGTGGATGGAGCCGCAAATTCTCAAGGAAGCGGAGCCGGACTCATTCTCGCGAGCTCAGAGGGAGACGCAGTAGAGTATGCTCTCAGATTCTAGTTCCCAGCAACTAATAACCAGGCGGAGTATGAAGCCTTGTTAGCGGGGATGAGGTTAGCCGAGGAGTTAGGCGCTGGGCGTTTGAGGGCCTTCACGGACTCTCAGCTTGTTTCTGGGCAGATCACCAAGGAGTACGAGGCTAGGGACCTAACCATGCCCCAATATTTGAGCAAGGTGCAGTCCCAAGCGTCTCATTTCTCTTACTTCTGCGTCAGCTATATCCCCAGAGCGGAGAACGCCAGGACCGATGCATTATCCCGCTTAGCCACTTCGGCCGATGGGACGCTGGAAAGAATATATGTGGAGCATCTACAAGCCCCGAGCATCGAAGTTGCGGATGAAGCATTGCCAGTGGAGCAAGAGCCCTCCTGGATGGACGCCTACATCCGATATTTGACCACGGCACTCTCCCAGAGAACCCCGCTGAGGCCAGGCTACTCAGGCAGAGGGCCCCGAGATTCTTGATGATGGACGGGAAGCTTTATCGGATATCCTTCTCATACCCAGTCCTCAGGTGCGTGGGGCCGGCTGAATCAGATTACATCCTCAGGGAGATCCATGAAGGCATCTGTGGGAGTCACCTGGGGGGCAGAGCCCTAGCCTACAAGGCTTGCGGCAGGGGTACTTCTGGCTGCCAATGAAGGAGGACGCGGCCGAGCTTGTTAAGAGATGTGATAGCTGTCAGCGTCACGTTAATATCCAGCGACAGCCGACGTCTCACCTAACCCCCTTGGTAGCACCCTGGCCCTTCGCCCAGTGGGGCATGGATATCCTGGGACCATTTCCCCCGGCCTCTGGGCAGCGAAAGTTCCTCTTGGTGGCGGTGGATCACTTCACCAAGTGGGTTGAAGCCGAGGCCCTTGCCAAGATCACCGAAAGCAAAGTGAGATCCTTCTTTTGGAAGTCCATCATACGTCGGTTTGGGCTACCGCACACCCTAGTCACTGATAACAGCCGGCAATTTGACAATGCGCCCTTCCGGAGTTCTGCTCTGAGCTGGGCATCCATCAGAGGTTCACTTCCATCCGGCACCCTCAGACCAACGGGGCGGCCGAAGTGACTAATCAGATCATTCTCCAGGGGCTGAGATCTCGGCTAGATGACTACAAGGGGCGATGGGTGGAGGAGCTTCCTAGCGTGCTATGGGCCTACCACACAACGCCGCGAGCCCCCACCGGCGAGACGCCATTCAGCTTAGTCTTTGGATCCGAAGCTGTCATCCTGGAGGAGGTTGGCTCACCGAGCCCTCGGGTGGAATCATACAGCGAGGAAGGCAACCCAGACTAGCTGCGAGCTAACCTCGACCTGGTGGAGGAAGTGCGAGACCGAGCGCGACTTCGGATGGCGGTCTACCGGCAACGGGCCGCTAAATATTACAACGCCCATGTGCGCCTCAGGACTTTCCTGCCAGGAGACCTGATCCTTCAACGGGCTGAGGTCTCGAAGCCAGCAGAGGGAGGCAAGCTAGCTCCAAATTGGGAAGGACCTTATCAGATCGCCGAGACACTTCACCACGGAGCTTACAAATTGAGGAGCTCGATGGGAAGCCACTCCCTAGGACATGGAATGCAGATAACCTTCGCCGGTACTATCAGTAATGAATTCCTCCTCTCACATCAAGTATCATGTCTGTATTCACGTGGGTTTTCACCCTCATTTATATTAACAAATTTCGATTTTAGCTCCTGAGATTTTTTCACCTAAAGCCCTGCACAGCCAGGCACGAAGCCCGACACTTGTCGGCACCTAAAGCCCTGCACCAGCCAGGCACGAAGCCCGACCCCATCGGCACCTAAAGCCCTGCACCAGCCAGGCATAAGCCCGACACCCATCGGCACCTAAAGCCCTGGACCAGCCAGGCATGAAGCCCGACACCCGTCGGCACCTAAAGCCCTGCACCAGCCAGGCATGAAGCCCGACCCCGGTCGGCACCTAAGCCCTGGACCAGCCAGGCATGAAGCCCGACACCCATCGGCACCTAAAGCCCTGCACCAGCTAGGCATGAAGCCCGACACCCATCGGCACCTAAAGCCCTGGACCAGCCAGGCATGAAGCCCGACACCCGTCGGCACCTAAAGCCCTGTACCAGCCAGGCATGAAGCCCGACCCCGGTCGGCACAAAAAGCCCTGGGCCAGCCAGGCATAAAGCCCGACCCCGATCGGCACAAAAAGCCCTGGGCCAGCCAGGCATAAAGCCCGACCCCGTCGGCACAAAAAGCCCTGGGCCAGCCAGGCATAAAGCCCGACCTCGGTTGGCACAAAGCCCTGGGCTCGCTAGACTTAAAGCCCGACACCTGTCAGCGAATATGGCCCGACACCCGTCGGCACCTAAAGCCCTGGGCCAGCCAGGCATGAAGTCCGACACCCGACGGCACAAAGTCCCGCCGGTCAGATAAAGACCAACCCCCGTGGGCGCCAAAAGCCACATGCCTACTTAGCGCAAGGCCCGACACACTCCTGGCAAAGCGTTGCGCCGATGGTCTTGAGGAACTCGCCTACCTAACCTCCAACTACCGGCGTTTCAACTCCAAGAAACCTATCCTCCCTGGCCCCAATTTTCGGTACTAGACGGCTAAGGCGGAATAGCTCGAGTTGAGAGTTATCCCCTGGCGCTATCGGGACTAATGGGACCATGGTGCCGCGTGTTGTCAACCAACAAATTCCGGGTAAGTCACAATAGACTGTATTTGAAGAATATCTCATTGATTGGAAGGGATTACAAAATGCCGACATCGTTGGACTTGCAAAAAAAACAAAACAAACAAAAGTACAAGCTCACAGCTCTGCTAGTGCGGGCTCATCATCAGAGGGGGCCAAATCTGATAAATGTTCTAGCTCAACTTCCAGGGCCTGGGGGATGTTCAAATCCCTGGCCACTTTCTCCTTCCCATGCTGGAACCCTTCGAGGAACACTGCCACCGAGGCTTCTGCCAAATCATCTGTAAAGCGCTCGGACGCCTTGTACTCTTCTATGATCCCAGCGGTCCTAGCTGTGATGGCAACTTCCACCTCTGTGGCCCGAGCCTTCTCCGCGGCGAGGGCTGCCGCTGCAACCCTCTCGGCCTCCCGGGCGCGGCTCGCCTCCTCTCCGGATTGGCTTGCTTCCTCCTTTGCCGCCTGCGCCTCTTCTTCCGCCGCAACCGCTCGACCCTCGTCCTCCTGGAGGGCTAAGGTTAGCTCAGAGATGTGTAGATCTCTGGCCATCACAGCATTCTCGGCCTCCGTCATTTGGAGGAGTGCCGCACGCACACAGTTGGTGTCGACCTCTGTCCGGTTCTCAGCGGCCTTTATTTCACTTGCCCAGGCGCTTTTGGCCAACTCCAGCGCCTCTTCGGCCGCCTCTGCGCGGTGCTGAGCGTCCTCAGCCTCCTTCTGCGCCTCCCACAGGAGGGCCTTCCCATCATGGATTGCATCCCTGGTGGCCCTCAGGGAGTGTGCGAGCTGCATGTGTAAGCTCCAGGTTAGCAAAAAGAAAAGATAGCAAGGGCGAAAAGACCGCTTACCCTGATGACAGCCGTGTAGGAATCCTGAAGAATGCGCTCGTCTTTTGGTGGCTAAGGTCCTCCAGGATCTCGGGCACAATGACGGGCGAGGACCTGCTCAGCCCAGCGACCATTGTTCAAGGAGTCTCGGGGTGGCCCGGGCTTGACCCCACTCCGTTCGGCCGTCTCGGCAGTCCCTGGCTCGGTGCGCGGGCTGTTCCTAGGCACCTCTCGGGGGGTGGGCTCACGGCACCTGATGGCCCCTCGCCCCAATCCATGGCAGCCTCTGACAGGGTCGGTTCTCCAGGAGCAGGAAGCTCTTCAGCCACTATGGGCCCCTCCGCGACTGGCTCCACAATTGGGACTCTCACGATCGCCGCCATCTCTGGCGGAGTGTCGACTGTGAGATCGACTTCTGGAGCAGCCGGGGAATCTTGCGGTGCCGGTGGTTGGGAGGCCCGAGCCATCGGGCGTTTTGGAGCTGGAGCTCGCTGGCCTCCAGGTGGCCCTTCCCGGGCCCTCTTTTTAGAGGCGGCCCTCAGGAGTTTCGCTGCCAGTATCTTCATAGCTGCGCAATATATTAGTCAAAGTTAAAAAAAAAATAGAGAAGCAAAATTTTTGGCTAAGGGTGGAGATGGCTTACCCCG
>UESW01004540.1:42166-138007 GCA_900491605.1 Calamus simplicifolius | reverse complement strand
CTCGGGGGGTGGGCTCACGGCACCTGATGGCCCCTCGCCCCAATCCATGGCAGCCTCTGGCAGGGTCGGTTCTCCAGGAGCAGGAAGCTCTTCAGCCACTATGGGCCCCTCCGCGACTGGCTCCTCAATTGGGACTCTCACGATCGCCGCCATCTCTGGCGGAGTGTCGACTGTGAGATCGACTTCTGGAGCAGCCGGGGAATCTTGCGGTGCCGGTGGTTGGGAGGCCCGAGCCATCGGGCGTTTTGGAGCTGGAGCTCGCTGGCCTCCAGGTGGCCCTTCCCGGGCCCTCTTTTTAGAGGCGGCCCTCAGGAGTTTCGCTGCCAGTATCTTCATAGCTGCGCAATATATTAGTCAAAGTTAAAAAAAAAAGAGAAGCAAAATTTTTGGCTAAGGGTGGAGATGGCTTACCCCGATGGGAGATAAGACCCACCGACTCGAGATTATCCTCCGTCAAAAGCAAGGTGTACCGAGGGATTTGGTAGCCAGCAATTGACCCGACGCTTCCCGATCCCCAGGATGAATGGCGGAGTTCGTTCCCTCGGAGGTCGGGATCTCCCCACCGGGGCCTAACCTGGTCAATATTTGCAAAAAAGAATGAGTTTTCCATCCCTTGATTGAGGAGGGAAGAAAAAGTTTGAGGATCCGATTGGATCAGGGCTGGAATAGCCACCAACCCTTTGGGCCCGAAGGATGTAGAAGGACCGGAAAAGAGTGATTCGAGGGGTGATACCCAGACGATGGCAGAGAATAACAAGGCGCTGACGACGCGGTAGGAGTTCGGAACCAGTCGAGATGGGGTCAAGGAGTAGTAGTCGAGAAGGTTGATGAAAAAGGGCAGAAAAGGTGGATGGAGACCTGCCTTTAGGCAAATCTCATAAAGGGCCATCCGACCGGGTCGGGAGGAGATGACCCTATCATCGGGAGTTGGCAGAAAAAGCTCAACGTCCCGGGGAATCTGGTAACGGGCCCAGATTTTTGCCAAATCCAGGCGTGTCATAGTGGAGGCAATCCCTCCAGGGACCCCTCCACCCTCGAGGAGGTGCCGGCCTCCGATCGGTGGCTCCTCGATGGGGCTCTACCGGCGACTCGTCGCCGGGCCAGGGGGACGTGGTCCTCTGAATCAGTGACCACTCAAGTGGGGGAGAAGGAGAAGGTGCGGGAGAGGTACAGTACCTCTCAGAGGGAGGACGGTTCTCCGAACCGTCCTCCGAGGTCCAAGATGGTGAGCTCATGAGCAAAGGAAGGGATAGAGAAGTCTGGAATGGGCAAAGAACTGACCTGGAAGAAAAAACCAAGCACAAGCTCTCAGGTTGCGGGGAGATCAGAGCACAGGCACAAAGAAGACGATGACAGCGGAAGCGATATGGCCAGATTCAATCCCTCATTTGGGTTTATTGGGTTTTCAAATCATCCTGCCTCGTCTCGTCAGCCACATGGCCCCCTACCATAGGCTGGCTCACCTCGAGGGATGCCCAGCGCATGGTGCGGCACGCCTCCGGCCAATGATGGGACCCCGCTGACGTCGCCGTTATGAGAGGTAATGATGATACAGCTTTTCGCACAGATTTCGAAGGGCCAGTTTTCTCTCGAGGTCGATCGTGGCGGGCACAGTGTATGGAGGTGGCCGCCTTCTCACATTCTCCAGGCCATCCGCATAAGAGATGTGGACGGGGATCAGCCACGTGGAGAACACCCCTTGCGCCTCAACGGTGGGGACCCGCTTCACCTCAGGGGTGAGGGGGCATCTGATATGACTGATCCCGCGTCGTCAGAATAAAAGGTAATAGTAGCTAACGGAGATCACCATCTCCCGACCTCGAGACCCCCTCCGGTCTCGGGGTGCACTAGCATCATCCCACCCCCGGGACACTTTCCGGTCTCGGGGTGGGATCATCATCTCTTGACCCCGAGACCCCTTCCGGTCTTGGGGTGGGACCATCATCTCTTGACCCCGAGACCCCCTCCGATCTCGTGTGGGATCATCATCTCTCGACCCTGAGACCCCTTCGGTCTCGAGATGGGATCATCATCTCTCGACCCCGAGACCCCTCCGGTCTCGGGGTGGGATCATCATCTCTCGACCCCGAGACCTCCTCCGGTCTTGGAATGGTACCAGCATCATCCCACCCCCGGGACCCCTCCGGTCTCGGGATGGGATCATCATCTCTCGACCCCGAGACCCCCTCCGGTCTCGGGGTGGGATCATCATCTCTCGACCCCGAGACCCCCGCCGGTCTTGCGGTGGGATCATCATCTCTCGACCTCGAGACCCCCTCCGGTCTCGGGGTGAGATCATCATCTCTCGACCCGAGACCCCCTTCGGTCTCGGGGTGGGATTATCATCTCTCGACCTCGAGATCCCCTCCGGTCTCGGGGTGGGACCAGCATCTCTCGACCCTGAGACCCCTCGGTCTCGGGGTGGGGACCAGCATCATCCCACCCCGGGATCCCTTCCAGTCTCGGGGTGGGATCGTTATCTCTTGACCCCGAGACCCCTCTGGTCTCGGGGTGGGACCAGCATCATCCCACCCCCAGGATCCCCTCCGGTCTCGGGGTGGGATCATCATCTCTCGACCCCAAGACCCCCTCCGGTCTCGGGGTGGGATCATCATCTCTCGACCCTGAGACCCCCTCCGGTCTCGGGGTGGGACCAGCATCATCCCACCCCCGGACCCCTTCCGGTCTCGGGGTGGGATCATCATCTCTCGACCCCGAGACCCCCTTCGGTCTCGGGGTGGGATCATCATCTCTCGACCCGAGACCCCCTCCGGTCTTGGGGTGGGATCGTCATCTCTCAACCCCGAGACCCCCTCCGGTCTCGGGGTGCACCAGCATCATCCCACCCTCGGGACCCCTTCCGGTCTCGAGGTGGGATCGTCATCTCTCGACCCCGAGACCCCTCCGGTCTCGGGGTGCACCAGCATCATCCCACCCCCAGGACCCCTTTCGGTCTCAGGGTGGGACCACCATATCTCTACCCCGAGACCCCCCTCTCGTCTCGGTGTACGTGGGTATCATCGGCGGTCAGCACGCAGTTCGACCTTCGAGCCAAACGATGGCTCCGTGCCACATGGCACGCCCACATGATTCTCCGTATACCCGTGATTGCGTCCCGTTACGGAGGGCCATGCCTCATAACGGCGTTTGACGCGCTGCATGTTCCTGTGTGTGACCGTGCTACATTATGGTGTACGATTTGCTACCATTTGCAACTATGCGCAGTCATATCAAGCAATGGCGCGCACTAAATACCACCGCGGCTGTTAGACACGTGTGATATCATGTTGACAGGTAGCACGGGACACCTCCGGTGCGCACAGTGATGGTACGATGGTGATCTTCCGAAACAATAAGATGGGATATTCGGACAGGTATAAAACACGCGCTCGCACTGTGAGTAGGGATCCGAACTCTGGTTTTCTAGCTTTCTTCCTCCTAGCAAAACCATAACTATCTCAGCTCCTTTCCGCTGAGCGGTTCTTGTCTGATCCCAAGTGACTAACTTGAGCGTCGGAGGGTTCCCACCGGAATAACCGGTCTCCGGAGACTTTCTTGCAGGGGTCCGAGGAGAAGGACGTCCGTCTTCCCGATATTTGAAGAAGGTGACTTGGCATCATCAGAATTAAAAATATCAAGAAAATCGGAGGTTATCCCAATGATTGCACTTTCTTGGCCAGCTATCAGAGCTCGTGGAGCCTTTGGTTGGCACATTTCCTAGCATTTCTAAGCTGATAGTCATAGCGTAAATAGTTCACTCTCTTTTGGAACCTAATATGGTTCTGAAAATGATATTAAATTTTAAGGCATTTTCTGAAAATACCTCCTAACTTAAGCAAAATGATAATATATTTCATGTTATAAAAAAATCATGATAATTTTATATTTTAAGATTTAAAACCTTGCATTTGATGCCCATTTTTTCTTGATGATCTTGCCTTAATGATTCTGATCTGTCACCCCTTCGCTCCAGTTTGGCGATCCATCATTCCCTTTTATCGAAGCAGAAGATTTATTGGAGCAGAGATCCCAAATACAGTGGATTAAACAAGGGGAACATAATACTAAATTCTTTCATCAGGCCACACTTAAACGCCAAGCGATGAACCGCATCAGACGATTGGTCGATGAGGAGGAACTTTTTCAGGAGGATGACCAGGTGATCAAGGATCTACTTCTTGATTTCTTTCAGTCTAGATGGACGGAGCAGACTGATAATGGGTTCCCTATCTTTTCGGCTCTGAACACCAACAGAATCTCTGTATCGAAGAATGATCTTCTTATTCGACCCATTACGGCGAAGGACATTCGTATGGCATTATGGGACCTTGGAGTGGATAAGGCCCCTAGGCCGGATGGATTCCCTTCTTTATTCTTCCACCACTATAGAGGTATCTTGGGCCAGGATGTTATTCAGGCTATCCAGATGGTTTTTCAGTTGAAATCCATTCCCTTTGAGTAGAATCAGATTTGTAACCCTGATGCCTAAATGCCCAGATGCTTCCACTCCCTAGCACTACTGGCCTATTAGCTTCTGCACTACCTTATTAAGGCATGTGCGAACCTCTTGGTCTCTCGGATGCATCAGGTGATCCCTCGACTATTTCTTCTGAGCAAGGGGCTTTCCTCAGAGGGCGCAACATCACTGATAATGCCATGTTGGCTCAAAAATTAATATATGATCTTCAGAGAGCCCCTGGTCGTCAGTATCTCATGGCCATGAAGCTGGATATGGAGAGATCTTACGATAAACTGAGCTAGGCTTTTCTGCACAGTACTTTTGATGAGTTTGGGTTCGAGGAGCTCTTTATTGACTGGATCATGGCCTGTGTTTACCATTCATCGTTTTCTATCCTTATTAATGGTGGCCAGATGGATTACTTTCACTCTGAAGTGGGTTGAGGCAGGGTTGTCATCTTTTGCCATTTCTGTTTCCTCTCTGCTGATGCTTTATCTCGGGCTCTATCTCAGGCTCATCAGGGACTCTTCTCTGGTCCCCTATAGCGCGGGACCCCGAGGGCCCTCACTTTTTCACCTTCTGTTTGCTGATGATTGCATACTCTTGGAAAAGGCTTCAATCTGCAATGCTTTCATTTTTGTCACTATACTTCAATCTTATTGTTGGGCCTCTAGATAGAAAGTTAATATGAGTAAATTCTTGATCTGCTTCAGCCCCTTAACGACTTCTACATTAAGGGGGTCTATCACGCAAATCATGGACATCTCTGTTCATGCTGATAGGCTATCCTATCTGGGGATTCCTATATCGGGGAGACGGCCATGGAGTTCTGATTTCAGTGAGCTTGAGAGGCATATCCGCGATCGTCTGGATGGATGGCAGATTACTGGACTATCTATGATGGCGAGGATTACCTTTTTATGATCGGTGCTTTCCTCTTTTCCTCTCTATCTGTTATCTAATACCGATATTCCTTTGACTTGTTTGAGAAAAATTAAGAGATACTTTAGGGACTTTCTTTGGGCCTCGATGCAGGATGGACATGATCTTCATCTATTGGCTTAGGATATTATTTGTTTATCAATTTTTGAGGGGGGGCTTGGGATTCAATTCCTCACTGTTAGGAGGGAGGCTTTGATTGCTAGGCATGCCATGCGGTTTTTGCTTAATCCACACTGTATGTGGAGGTCTTTTATGCATGCCAAATACGGTGACTGATCTTCTTTCACTATTTTTCAGTCTACTCAAGGGTACTCTTTCTTTTGGAAAGAGGTCCGCCGTCATGTTCCGGTTATTCTGAATAGCATCTCGTGGTGATTGGTAATGGAGCCTCAGTGGATGCTGTTCAGGATACGTAGTTGCAAACCTCCTCCTATCTCGATGGCCTACTTTATTAGCACTGACATTCCAAGTGGACTGAGAGTCATAGACTTATTTACCCAGGACCATTCTACTTGGGACACTCCATTGCTATCTAGCCTATTTAGGGATGAGCTCTATTGTCGCATTCTATCTATTCCTCTCATTCCGGGTCATACCTCCGACATCAGGGTTTGGCAGAGATCCGTATCGCTCACGCTCCTATTAGGGATCTTCTGAGGATTTATAGACCTTAGTCCCTGCAGTCGATGGATGTGGCATGGATATGACATCTTCCCATTCATCCTAGGGTTTGGCTTTTTGTTTGGAAGCTTGCATGGAACTGTCTTCCGACCTGCTCCATGCTCTCCAGACATGGCTGGGCATTCAGCCTACTTGCCCGCTATGTGGCTTTACGGAGGAGACGATTGACCATGCTATTTTCATCTGCTCCAGAGCCAGACAGATATGGCATATTTCTCATGACCAGCCCTGGGATGATGATACTTCTTGTACATCCTTTCTAGGTTTGATCAAGCAGGATTGGCTGAGGGGCTTCTACCGTAAGGGTACTACGAGGGCTTATATAGCTTACCTGATCTATTATCTCAGAAATGGCTTGTGTTCACTGATGAGACAACTTCGTCCCATAGGATTGTCAAGACAGCCTTCTCATTATCCGAGGAGTTCACTTTCCATCACTCAGTTATTGATTCTGCTAGCCCTGGCCTCTGGAGCTCCCATGCTGCCTTGGCAGCGCACCAGCGAAGGATCTTTATTTCTTGGGAGCCTCCACCTCTAGGATTTATCAAAATCAAATTTGATAGGAGTGTTCTTGGTAGATCTGCGGGTTCGGCTTTTGTGATTCGAGGGACGAATGGTGCATTATTGGAAGCTGGTGGATTCGGTCTACTGAACTCATCGGTCCCTCTTGCTGAACTGTCTGCTGCATGGGCTGGTATTTCCTATGCCATTCGTAGTTTAGATGCCCATTGTATTATTATTGAGGGGGATTCTATTACTGTTATCCACTGCTCTATCAGGTTCCAGCTAATAGTTTGCTAACCAACATCTTGATTCATGACATTCGCTCTATGCTTTAGGAAGTTCTTAGCATTCAGATTCGGCACATCTATCGGAAAGCCAACTTCGTGACTGATTGAACTGCTGCGAGGGTAGCCTATCATTCTGGATTTTGGATCTTGATTCAGGAAGATCCTTGTCCTTTTGTTCTTACTTAAATTTTGTATTCGGATATATCGGATTTGAATCATCCTAAATTGGTATGATCTTTGTTAAATTTTTTTTTTCTTTATTTAAATAACATTAAAACTTAACTCAGAATATGACAACGGTGGAACAGTGCGCAGTCCAATACCAAGGACCGATAGAACCTGAGACGCTTTTTTTTTCCTGTTCTGTCAACACTTCTGCTGTTTGCCGGCCGGCCGAGCACTGGATAAGATTCGAAAGCAAATTCTTTTTAAAATAAGAACGAAAAAGGATCTAGCTAGATAGGGCTGGAGACACGCAACGCCCCTTCAATTAGCTATAAAAGACCGAGTCAATAGATTGTTGAGAAGCTTGTTTTCGAAACAGCTTCTTGTCATCCCAACGGTTTTCTTTAAAATATAGCCGTTGTCCCTGCTGTGCCGCCATTTTACAAATGGCATGCCTCAGACCAAAGAAAGGGTCAAGGTTACGTAAAGACTGACAGGATTATATAAAATTTGCTGGCATCCACTCTCGTCTTCTTCGACGAGGAATTGCAGGAGCTTCCCTGCTGGCAGCAGGCTTCTGGAGCCGGGGGATGTTAATGGTGACTGCATCACGTCCGTGGCGTCTCTAGTAGGATCGGCTTCACCTCTACTCGCCTGTCGCCACTCGCCACTGCCATCCATTATTTTTATCATTAAATAATTGCTTTATATAAAAAATTCGATAAAGAATTAGATGATTGTAAAAAGTTCGATAAAGAACAATACCTTATCCATATATAAGCGGAATTCATGCAACCTATTTATCTTTTAATTTTATATAATACTATTGCTCACCTGCGATAAGCACCTGGGAGGGGGCTTCCAAGAAGGTGAAAAGGTCACCTTCGTCCTCCAAGAACTGTAAGAAGTCCCGGGCGGTGGTTCCGGCGGGAACCCTCCGACGCTCAAGTTAGTGAGCTTGTCCAACAGGAATGTCTTATTTGAGTATATTTTTTAAAAGAAGAAGAAGAAGAAGAAGCTCCCCGCTTGAGCTCGAGGTCTTCCTTTATACCTATCTGAGGGGTTCCTCGTTCAGTTATAAACCACCGAATCTTTCTTGTTAGGATGAGCTCTGTGAACGGCATATGGGTGAGCCGTTGCTAATTGGACGCCACGTATATCGGCAACTGCAGGGTGTATTGGTGATTGCCCGTGATCTCGGTAAAACGAATGAGCAAGATATGCGGCGGTTAGTGTCTCAGATCCCTAGGTCCGATATTCGAGACTAGCTCCGTTATACTGGAGGAAATCGTACAACGTTGAGGCCGAAGCTAGAGGCCGGTGCTAGCGTCCAAGGCCGAAGCCAGAGGTCGGAGCCAGAGGCCAGAGCTAGAGTCTGAGGCCGAAGCTAGAGGCCGGAGCTAGAGTCCGAGGCCGAAGTGAGAGGCCGAAGTTAGAGGCCGAGGCCAAAGCTAGAGGCCGGTGCTAGCGTCCGAGGCCGAAGCCAGAGGTCGGAGTCAGAAGCCAAAGCTAGAGTCCGAGGCTGAAGCTAGAGGCCGGAGCTAGAGTCCGAGGCCGAAGCTAGAGGCCGAGGCCGAAGCTAGAGGCCGGTGCTAGCGTCCGAGGTCGAAGCCAGAGGCCGGAGCCAGAGGCCAGAGCTAGAGTCTGAGGCCGAAGCTAGAGGCCGGAGCTAGAGTCAAGGCCGAAGCCAGAGGCAGAAGCTAGAGGCCGAGGCCGAAGCTAGAGGCCGGTTGTTGACTCAAGTATTGATTTTGATTATTAATAAAAGACATGAGTATATTTACTATGTTTCTAATAGATTTAACAAGTGTTACATGGATTAAAAATGTTTAATCAATCAAAAGGAATAAAGAAATAAGTTTTGAATCAAAATTTTAAAAGAATTTTTCAAAGTTCAGAGCTTGGAGTCGACACCCAAATAGTCAGGAGCCGACCCCAAGGCGTATCAGAAGATTTCTGAAATTTTGGCACGTCTGGAGTCGACACCCAGAGTTTCGGAGCCACTCCAACCTGAGATATAGAGAAGTGTATTCTGTTTCAGTTTCGGAGCCGACACCCAGATTCGGGAGCCGACACCTGAGAGTTCGGGAGCCGACACCTGAGTTTCTGGAGCCACTCTAACCTGAGAACAGAGAGCGTGGTTTTATGAGTATTTCTGGAGCCGACACTTTTGGTTTGCGGAGCCGACTCCTGAAAGCGACGAGCCGACACTTAACTTTCTCGGAGCCGACTCCTCAACAACTTTTTATTTGCTATTTTTGGATACCCGATTTGGAGCCGACACCTGAAAAGTTGGAGCCAACTCCAACCCGTCAGGAATGGATTTTCATTTGTCAAACAGACTCTAACGGTAAATTTCTTTTTACCTAACCTCTAACGGCTATTTTTCTTAGTGTGTAGAAAGATCCAAGCATCTCACAACGGCTATATTTTCCACCTAAACCTGGATTAAGAGATATATAAAAAGGGGGAAACCGTCGTTTGAAAAGAAGAGAAAAAAAGGAAAAGAGAAAAAAATCCAAAAAATCTTGAGGAAGAAATCAAAGAGGAGAGATTCAAAGCTCAAATCCATCAACCCCAGAAAGCTCAAAGAGAAATCCACAAGCTTCTCAAGTTCAAATCAAGGAGATTTCCATCATTAGAAGAAAGAAAGCAAAAGCCCCAAATCCTCAACTTCTCAACTGCAAATTTCTGTGAAGAATCTGAGCTAAGGCCCTGATTCAATCTTTCAAAGGAGAAGAGGAAAAGAAGAAAAGAAGAAAAGCATACATTCAAAGAGCTTCAAACAGGCTTTTCTTATCCTTGTTTATTTTATTATTTATTTGCTCATTTGAGGAGCTGTGTGTATTCAAAACTCTATTTTTCATTAGTGTTTGCTAGTTCAATCGGGGATTGAATTAGTGGAGGTAGTATACCTCGGTACAAGCTAAGGATAGCTTGTTTTGGGTTGTGTGCTGGTGAGCCCGGAAAACCAGCTGGGTTCGTTGTGATCCCGGAGGAAACAACAAGTTTTGAGTTGTGAGCTTGTAAAACAACTCGACTGTAATCAAGGATTATAGTGTGGACCCAAGTGATACTTGGGAGTGGACGTAGGTGTTAGATACACCGAACCACTATAAAATCTTTGTTTGTCGTGCTTTGTTTCTATCTTCTCTATCTCTTTATTTGTGCTTTGCATTTATCTTGCACTCAATCTCATTTGTTTCACAGCAAAAAGTTTTAAAGAGTTAAATTTTTTAAGAACCCAATTCACCCCCCCTCTTGGGTTGCCATCTGGGCCAACAATTGGTATCAGAGCTTGTGCTCATTTCTTGTTTGATCCAACGATCAAGAGTTAAAGATCCAAATGGCAGCTCAAGGTGGATCTTCATTTGCTGAAGGTCATTCTACCAATAGACCTCCTTTATTTAATGGTTCTAATTATTCTTATTGGAAAGCTAGAATGAGAATTTTTATTCAAGCTTTAGATTATGAGCTTTGGAGTGTAATCACTAATGGACCTAGCATACCCACACACATAGTAGATGGTTCAATAGTTCCTAAACCCGAAAGGGATTGGAATGAGAACGATAGAAAATGGCTCAGCTCAATGCTAAGGCCATGAATGTTTTATATTGTGCTTTAGATGCTAATGAGTTAATAGAATTTCTACATATATTTCCGCAAAAGAAATTTGGGATAGACTAGAAGTTACCCATGAGGGTACTAATCAAGTCAAAGAATCTAAGATTAATATTCTTATTCATAAGTATGAATTATTTAGCATGGAACAAACTGAATCTATCACATGCATGTACACAAGATTTATTGATATTGTGAATAGTTTAAAGAGTCTTGACAAGACCTATACTAACTCTGAATTGGTGTAAAATTTTAGGTCTCTTCCAAGGACATGGGAAGCAAAGTGACTGCAATCCAAGAAGCCAAGACCTCAACACCTTACCTTTGGAGGAGCTACTCAGATCACTAATGACTCATGAGTTCCATGAAATAACATATAGAGGAAGACGTCAAGAAGAAGAAAACAATTGCCCTCAAAGCTGCAGAAATTGAGAAGAGCAGCAGTGATGAAGGAGATGATCATGATGAGGAGACTGCACTTCTTGCTAAGAAATTCAAAAGATTTATGAAAGAAGGAGACCCTTCCACAAGAAAAAATTTGGAACAAAGGTGGAAGGTGAAAAAGAAAAAGAAAAGGACAATAAAGAGAAAGACCCCCTCATATGTTATGAATGTAAAAACCAGGGCACTTTAGATATGATTGTCCTCAATTGAAAAAGGGATACAAGAAAAAGAAAAAGGCATACGTTGCAACATGGAGCGACAGCGAAGAATCCTCATCCGAGGAGGAACAAAAGGAAGTTGCAAACATTTGCTTTATGGCAAAAGAAGATGATGAGGTATGTACCGAAACTCATGACTTTACCTTTGATGAATTGTTTGATGCATTTAATGAATTAGTTAGTGATTTTAAAATTCTAAAAAAGAAAAGCAAATTTTGAAAAATAATAATTTAAATCTTGTCAAAGAAAAGGATAAACTAACTCATGAAGTTAAAGAATTGAAATCTGAAAATAAGAATTTGTTAAAAGATAAAGAATCAATTTCTAATGAAAATGTTAGTTGAAGAAAGAAGTTGATAAATTTACATATAGCTCTGAAAAACTTAATTTGCTATTGAGTAATCAAAGAGCTGTATTTGATAAAGCTGGATTAGGTTATAGGCCTAACAAGAAACAAAAGTATGTTAAAAATTTCTTTAGAAAAGAACAGAATAAAAATGATGTTTCATGTTATTGTTGTAACAAAAAGGACATAAAGCCTATGAATGCAATTTTAGAAAAATTAACAAGGATTTAAGTATTAAAGGAAAGAAAATATGGGTTCCAAAGGAACAATCTTTGTTGCTACTAACCATGAAGGACCCAAGAAAGCTTGGGTACCTAAACAGAAAGTTTGATCACTTTGCAGGAGTGTCTTGCGGCCAAAAGATCAAAACGAAAGTGGTATCTTGATAGCAGCTGCTCAAGGCACATGACGGGTGACAAGGAGCAATTCATCACCCTTGAGGATAAAAGAGGAGGAGTTGTTACATTTGGAGACAATGGTAAAGGCCAAATTATGGGTTTGGTAAAATTCAAATAACTCCCTCTACTTTTATTGAAAATGTTTTATATGTAGATGGTTTAAAACATAATTTAATTAGTATTAGTCAATTGTGCGATAAAGGTTTCAAAGTTTCATTTGAAGCTTCTATCTGCACCGTTTCTAATCCTATTAACAATAGCATTATATTTACTAGATATAGAAATGGCAATGTATACTTAATTGATTTGGATAATTTGTCTACTAGTAATCATTGCTTAGTTGCTGATAATGCTAATGTAAATAAGATTGGATGGCTATGGCATCGTAGATTAGGTCATGCAAGCACACACTTGATTTCAAAATTGATTAGAATGGACTTAGTTAAAGGACTTTCCAAAGTTAGATTTTGAAAATAACCAAATTTGTGATGCATGTCAATTTGGAAAACAAACTAGAAACTCTTTCAAATCTAAAAATATTGTTTCCACTTCTAGGCCACTAGAGCTACTTCACATGGACCTTTTTGGACCTACTAGAACAACTAGTCTAGGAGGAAAGAAATATGGCCTTGTGATAGTTATTCTAGATTCACTTGGGTATTATTTTTGGCTCACAAGGATGAGACTTTCTCAATATTTTTGAAATTCTTCAAGAAAGTCACTAATGAGAAAAACAACACCATAGTGTCTCTTAGAAGTGATCATGGCACAGAATTTGAAAATCATTTGTTTGAAAATTTCTGCATTGAACATGGCATTCACATAATTTTTCTGCACCTAGAACACCATAGCAAAATGGAGTTGTAGAAAGAAAAAATAGAACTTTAGAAGACATGGCCCGTACCATGCTATGTGAAAGCAACCTACCAAAATACTTTTGGGCGGAAGCTATAAACGGCATGTTACATCCTTAACAGAGCCCTAATTAGGCCAATTCTTAAGAAAACTCCCTATGAATTATGGAATAATAGGAAACCAAACATTAGTTATTTTCATGCATTTGGTTGTAAATGTTTTATTCATAATAATGGAAAAGATAATCTTGGAAAATTTGATGCAAAATCTGATGAAGGCATATTCTTAGGATACTCAACATCTAGTAAAGCCTATAGAGTATTTAACAAAAAATCCTTAATTGTAGAAGAATCTATTCATGTAGTTTTTGATGAGTCTTTAGCATCAAGTTCAGAAAAGATTGATGATGAGGAAGATACAAATATACTAGAAAGAGATATTGAAAAATTAAATATAGATGTATCTTCAGATCATGAACAAGAAGCTAAAGATGATGATTCACCTAGGGTTGATGTTATTGATACTAATCATAATGAGGTAGATCTTCCTAGAGATTGGAGATATGCCTATGGTCATCTAAAGGAATTGATTATAGGTGATCCATCTCAAGGAGTAAGAACTAGATCATCTATGAGGAATATCAATAATCATCTTGCATTTGTATCTCAAATTGAACCTAAAACTATTGAAGAAGCTGAAAAAGATAGTAATTGGATGCTAGCTATGCAAGAAGAATTAAATCAATTTACTAGGAATAATGTATGGTCCTTAGTTGATAGACCTAAAGGTCATTCAGTTATAGGATCTAAATGGGTATTTAGGAATAAATTGGATGAAAATGGCATAGTAATCAGAAATAAAGCTAGATTAGTTGCAAAAGGATATAATCAAGAAGAAGGAATTGATTTTGATGAAACTTTTGCACCTGTAGCTAGATTAGAGGCAATTAGATTACTACTTGCATTTGCATGTCATATGAACATCAATCTATTTCAAATGGATGTTAAAAGTGCATTTTTAAATGGTTTTATAAATGAGAAGTTTTTGTGAACAACCACCTGGTTTTGAAGATCATGAATTTTTAAATCATGTTTTTAAATTACACAAAGCACTATATGGTTTAAAACAAGCACCTAGAGCTTGGTATGATAGGTTAAGTAAATTTTTAATTGAAAATGGTTTTTCTAGAGAAAATGTAGATAAAACCCTATTTTTGAAAAGAAAGATAAAGACTTATTAGTAGTACAAATATATGTAGATGATATTGTATTCGGTGCTACTAACAATCTTTTGTGTCAAGAATTTGCTAAGCTAATGCAGGGTGAATTCGAGATGAGCATGATGGGAGAACTCAACTTCTTCCTAGGACTTCAAATCAAGCAAAGCAAAGAAGGGATTTTCATCAACCAAACAAAGTACACAAAGAAATTCTCAAGAAGTTTGGAATGGAATCAATCAAACCCCTTGGAACACCTATGAGTCCTTCATGCAAATTGGATAAAGATGAAGACGGTAAGAAAGTTGATCAAAAACACTATAGAGGTATGATCGGATCTCTACTTTACTTAACTGCAAGTAGACCTGATATCATGTTTGCTGTTTGTTTATGTGCTAGATTTCAATCAGAACCTAAAGAATCTCACTTAATTGCTGTAAAAAGAATACTAAGATATCTAAGTGGAACAAAAAATGTAGGATTATGGTATTCTAGAGATTCAATACTTAATTTGATTGCTTATTCTGATTCTGATTATGCTGGATGTAAACTAGATAGAAAAAGTACAAGTGGTGCATGTCAATTTTTAGGAAGTAACTTAATCTCTTGGTTTAGCAAAAAGCAAAATTCGGTTGCATTATCTACTGCTGAAGCAGAATATGTTGCAGCTGAAAGTTGCTGTGCTCAAATCCTTTGGATTAAGCGACAACTTGAAGATTATGGTATAACACTTGATAAAACTCCTATTAGATGTGATAATACAAGTGCAATCAATTTAACTAAGAATCCAATACAACATTCAAGAACTAAGCACATTGAAATTAGATATCATTTTATAAGAGAACATGTAGCTAACAATGAAATTTGCTTGATTATGTTAGTACTGAAGAACAGTTAGCTGACATTTACAAAACCTTTGAGTGAAGAGAGATTTTGTTATCTTAGAGGAGAATTAGGAATTTGTGATCCTTTGGAATGATTTTGAAACTCCTAAGGAATGATTATCTAGAATTCAATCAATTTCTTGATTTCTCTCATGATTTTAAGGACAATTTATCTAGACTTTGAGCAATTTGATTCTCCACATTCCAAAGATTTTTTTAAAAATTTATTGATTATTTTGACAAGTTTTGGTGTTTGAAACTCATTTATTTTTCTCTGAAACTGTCAGTGGAGTCGACACCTTAATTGTGGAGTCAACACCTTGTCTGTGTTGCTCTCGGTCTCTGACCTTGGAGCCGACACCCGCTTAAGCGGAGCGACTCCAGCTCGGGCGCTAACAGTGTTAGCGACTTGGAGTCGACACCCGACTTTGCGGAGTCGACACCTGGTGGCCCAAATTGATTATATTAGGGCAGAGTTGACACCTTCTCATTTTCTATCTTCTCCAAACCTTCTCCAAAACCCTCCAAACCTCCAAAGCCAAATACTTCTCAAATCAACCATTCCCTAAGATTCCAATGGCACCTAAGCGTAGGGGATCGGTCTTTGATGCTCCGTGGCTACAAGGAAGTGTACGGCTCGGCGTCCCATCCGTGAACCTTCCCAAGCGATGATTCCTCTTCAACTCACTCTGGATAATCCTAGCCCCTCCTCTCCTCAAGTAGATACCTTGCTGGGCGAGTCATTACCATGGGAAGAAAGGTAGATTTTGATTTCTTTGAAGCCGAGGGTTTTGCAATCGGTAGACAAATTAAAGAGCTCGGTTGGGATAAGGTATGTTCTTTGGATGTTCCCACTTATCCGCCCTAGTTAAGGAATTTTATCTTAATTTATCAAGGGAGATGGTGGAATAGTCAGTTCTGTAAGAGGGAAGAGAATTCATCTCACATTTCAATTTTAGGAAATCTTTTAGGCATCCCTGTCACTGGGCTTGCTGCAACATTCACAGTGAGAGATCAGATGCTTTATCAAGGATGTTAGGAAGAGAAATAACTGAGTTTGAGGAAGTTAGGGAAAATCAATTGCCACTTGAGCTTAGATTGTGCATAACATTTGTGGTAGGATCTTATTTCCCAAGACTGGTCGTTTTGAGTATGTCTCAGAGCGAGACATAGTGATTATGGATAGTATCTTGACGGGTCAGCCAATTAATCTTGCTGGAATGATGATATGGTATATGGCTGAGGCCGGGGCAAGAGGAGATCTTCATTGCCTTATGGGATGATCCTAACCATGGTTTTTAGAAGTCAAGGAGTTGTGATTTCTGACAATGAGCCATCGAAGAACCTTAAACATACAGATTATTATAGCTTGGCTACTGTGCACAGAATGGGGTTTGTAAAAGTGGATGGTAGATGGGAAAGGAAAGGCCATCTGGATGAGAGAGCAGCTGATATTAGGGCTACTGCACCATCTGAGGCAGGTCCATCAGTGAGGCATCCATCACCAGAGCCTAGCAGATCTTCACTACACCGGCACCTACTCCAGCTCCTGCACATGTACCACTGCCTATGTCATCTATTGGTTTTTCTGATATCCAGTTAGAACAGCTTAAAAGTTTATTTGCTACTCACAAGGAAGAAATGAAAACAGAAATTGACAACAGTTTAATGAATTAAAGAGAAATGTATTATTCTTTGGATGAAAGAATTGGTAAAATTGAATCTACACTTGGAGCCTCCGCAGAATCTTTGAAGAATGATCTCAAGAATATTTTTGAAGAGCTTAAAGATATTGGTGGAGATTCAAAGACCTACTCCAAATGCAATGCTGAGCTTCAGGACAAAATTATGACTGCATGTGCATTTGTTGATAGAAGACTAAAGGAATTTGTAAGAACTCAAAGTGAAGGAATGGAAAAAATATTAGAAGATTGCAAAGACTTCTTAGAACTAATCTTTGATTACATTGTAATGAAGTTTTTTGATGTAATTAAAAGATGATGTTTAGTTTAGTTTGATGTTGATTTACTTTTCACTAAAGTCTTGATGTAATGAAGTTTAGTTTAGTTTGAAATTTTGATGTAATGAAGTTTCTTTTTGCAATATGATGTAATACTTGAATTTATGTAATGAACTTATTTGATACTTAATGAATATCATTTGATCTTTGAAGCATCTCTCAATTTTATCATTTAACTTGAAACTTCTTAACCTTTTTGTTGATTACAAAAAAGGGGGAGAAGTAATTGATAGTCGTATATGCATTAAAAGTTAAAAAGAGGGAAAAGTATTTGTATGCATTGAATAAATAAGCTTAATTAATTGATATTACATATAGAGAGAAGTAATTGACATATGTGCACTTAATTTGATATTTGATATATTGTTTAATTAGTATCAAACATTAAAAGTTTACTGTTAAATTGAGTATCATAGGGGGAGCTACTTCGTTCAGGGGGAGTTTACCTATGAGAATTAATATTTAAAAATTTGATTGAAAATCTTATTGTTAACTCATGCATATACTCAATGTTTTTATAATCATCAAAAAGGGGGAGATTGTTGACCCAATTATTGATTTTGATGATTAATAAAAGACATGAGTATATTTACTATGTTTCTAATAGATTTAACAAGTGTTACAGGGATTAAAAATGTTTGATCAATCAAAAGGAATAAAGAAACAAGTTTTGAATCAAAATGTCAAAAGAATTTTTCAAAGTTCAGAGCTTGGAGTCGACACCCAAATGGTCAGGAGCCGACCCCAAGGCGTATCAGAAGTTTTCTGAAATTTTGGCACGGTCTGGAGTCGACACCCAGAGTTTCAGAGCCGACTCCAACCTGAGATACAGAGAAGCGTATTCTGTTTCAGTTTCTGGAGCCGACACCTAGTATTCGGAGCCGACACTGAGAGTTCGGAGCCGACACCTGATTTTCTGGAGCCGACTCTAACCTGAGAATAGAGAGCGTGTTTTATGAGTATTTCTGGAGCCGACACCTTTGGATTGCAGAGCCGACCCTCGAAAGCGGCGAGCCGACACTTAACTTTCTTAGGAGCCGACTCCTCAACAACTTTTTATTTTATTTTTGGAAACCCGACTTGGAGCCGACACCTGAAAAGTTGGAGCCGACTCCAACCTGTCAGGAACGGATTTTTTATTTGTCAGAACGGACTCCAACGGTAAGATTTCTTTTTACCTAACTCTAACGGCTATTTTCTTTGTGTGTAGAAAGATCCAAACATCTCACAACGCCTATATTTCACCTAAACCTGGATTAAGAGATCTATAAAAAGGAAAAATCGTTCGTTTGAAAAAACAAGAGAAAAGAGGAGAAAAATAGAGAAAAATACTCTGTGAAAAAGAGAGAGAAATCAAGAGGAAAGACTTAGAGCTCAAATCCATCAACCTCAGAAAGCTCAAAGAGAAATCACAAGCTTCTCAAGTTCAAATCAAGGAGATTTCCATCTTTAGAAGAAAGAAAGCAAAAGCCCCAAATCCTCAACTTCTCAACTGCAAATTTCTGAAGAATCTGAGCTGAGGCCTGATTCAATCTTTCAAAGGAGAAGAGGAAAGAAGAAAGAAGAAAAGCACACATTCAAAGAGCTTCAAACAGGCTTTTCTTATCCTTGTTTATTTATTGTTTATTTGCTCATTTGAGGAGCTACTGTGTATTAAACTCTATTTTTCATTAGTGTTTGCTAAGTTCAATCAGGGGATTGAATTAGTGGAGGTAGTATACCTCGGTACAAGCTAAGGATAGCTTGTTGTTGGGTTGTGTGCTGGTGAGCCTGGAAAACCAGCTGGTTCGTTGTGATCCCGAGGGAAACAATAAGTTTTGAGTTGTGAGCTTGTAAAACAACTCGACTGTAATCAAGGATTATAGTGTGGACCCAAGTGAAGCTTGGGAGTGGACGTAGGTGTTGGATACACCGAACCACTATAAAATCTTTGTGTTTGCCGTGCTTTGTTTCTTAGTCTCTCTCTATCTCATTTAATTTGTGATTAGCATTTATCTACTTTGCACTTAAGCTCTTTCATATCAAAGCAAAAAGTTTTTTAAAAGAGTTAATTTTTTTTAAGAACCCAATTCACCCCCCTCTTGGGTTGCCATCTGGGCCAACACCGGTGCTAGCGTCCGAGGCCAAAGCCAGAGGCTGGAGCCAGAGGCCGAAGCTAGAGTCCGAGGCCGAAGCTAGAGGCCGGAGCTAGAGTCCGAGGCCAAAGCCAGAGGCCGAAGCTAGAGGCCGGAGCTAGAGGTCGATGCTAAAGGCCAAGGCAAGGATGCCGTCACCAGAAACGAGCTATCAACTCATCTGGCTCCGGGAATTGCGCAAGGTGTTAGGTTGCCACCTAGAGGGGGTGATCAGCCACATCAGATGCCCCCCACCCCTTGAGATGGATGGGCGTATAGTTACCATAAAAAGGGGTGTTAATATCTACTAGGTGGCTGATCTGCGTGCTCATCATTTCGTCCGTTCAAGTTGTTGGGATTGGATAAGATTTTCCTCGAGCGAGGGGTTATAAAAAGGTATGCGTCATCATTACGGTGAGGTCATCGCCATCTCTTTATTAGCGGTGTTTTTTGTGTTTCTCGCGCGGAGTGGTTGCTAGAGCGGTTTCCAATAGAAAATGAACATATGGCCAAACCGAACATCAGCGGGATGATTTGAAACGGGGGTATAAAAGCAGGAAATCGTCCCTATCCTGTGCTTTTCATCTTTTCTTGCATTATAATCTATCACTATGAGTCTGCAAGCGCCCATTCATCTCTTATTCCGTTTATCTCCCAAGCTTTCTTCTTCAATCTCGGTTCAAGTTCTTTAGGTTAGTCATGGCTTCTTCACCTTCCTGTTCTCTTTCCGATCTTGGGGATTATTCCCCTATTCCTTCACAGCCTTCCCCTTCTCCGGATCTTAGCTGGTCCTCTTCATCCTCCGACCATGCTCCATTGGAACGACGGCTAGCGACCGGACGACCCACGGCTGGGATTCATCCGGCCGCCTGACGGGCCCCACCCCAGCACCGTCCGGCCATCACCGGTCCATCTACTGCTGCCAAGGAGTCCCCTGAATGGGCTGCCTCCACCATGTCGGCCCAAGACATCTTGAACCTTAGAGCCAAATATAGTTTCCCTCCTACCATTCATCTGTCCTACCCTACTCCTGACGACAGGGTAACTTCTTCCCATCCCGGAAGGGTTGCCTTGTATGGAGCTTTCTTTAAGGCGGGGCTTCGGTTACCCGTCCATCATTTCATCCTCAACCTCTTAGATAGATACTCCTTGGCACCTGCACAGTTAGTCCTAAATTCTATCTGAACCATAGTTGGCTTCATGGTACTTTGGCACCTTCATGGTATAGAGGCTAGCATCTCTTTGTTCCATAGCTTCTACATTCTTCGCAAGCAAGCGGGGTGGTGGTCCTTTGCTCCCAGACCCACTAGGATTCTTAGACTATATCTTCCCACATCCATCAAAGGTTGGAAAGATAGGTTCTTTTTTGCTGACGTTGAGGGGGTGAGTGGAATCTAGGGAACACCCAACACCGATGCAAACAGAGACTCTTCTGTACTCCCGAGGGATCGAATGACATTCGGGCAGCTTCTGACTGTCAATATCCCTCGGTGCAACCAGCTCCTAGCCGAAGAGAACCTTCGTCTTGCCGGCCTTATTCCGTTCAGCGGTGAGTGACCGATTGCTCAACTTGCTTTTTCTGTCCTCCTCCTCTCTTCCTTTTCTTCTCTCCTCTCTCTCTCTTTTTTTTAACACTCTTCTTTCCTTTCCTTGGTACAGAAATGGCTCCATCACTTCGCGAGATAAGACAGGCTGCCACAAGAAAAAGGAAAGTTAAAGTAGATGGGGCCCCTGCCGCAAGGAGGGCCATCGCCAAGTCTACTAGGAGGGCCGAGGCTGGAGAGGCCTTTGGAAGGGGAGAGACTGAGGGAAAAGCAAAGGTCATAGAGGCCTCCAATGGAAGCGAAGCGGAAAGGGCCGAAGCTGGCAGAGCCCTAGGAAGCGAGGCAGCAAGGGCCGAGGCTGGAGAGCTATCAGGGCAGAACAAGGCGGGGGAAAGAGATCTCCCTCATTCGCCTTTACCAGTGCCGCGTCCGTCTCCTATCGATGTAATTGATATGTCTCCGGAGAAGGGGACTAAAGAGCCGTCACCATGGCACATGGTCACCGAAGCAGAACCAGCCAACTCAGCTATAAGGCCGACTCCGGGGGCCACCATATCTCCCGAAGGGGCGGCAGTCGAGGCATCTCCACCAGTAAAGGCACTAGGGGAGGCAGAGTCGGGAGTTGAGTCCTCGTCTGTAGCCATGAGGCCGGCGGATGGGGATGGCGTCGATCCCTCATTTCGGTCCATTCTGACACGCCATAGCCGTTGGGCCGAGTAGACATTGGCTCAGACTTCGGTGCCGGAGCTGCAAGGGTTCTTTCGACACCAAGGGAGATCTACTTTCTTCCGGGAGGCGTCCGTGGTGCATCTTTGGGTAAGTATTATCTCATTGTCGATGCTTTTGTGACTATTTCTTTATCTAATTTGAGCAATCCGATCAGGCATTGAATTCTATGACCGCCATGAGGGGCCTTTGGTCCTAGGCCGAGGCCGCTCTCGATCAATCTATGGAGGAAATTCGAGAGATTCGAGCTAGAGTGGAGAGGGCCGAGGCTGCCCTAGAGGAGGCCCAGGCGGAGACGGCCTGGGCGCAAAAAGCTAAAGCTGAAACTGAGGCCGCCCGACTTCGTATCCTAGCACGGGCTTAGAAGGCGGAGAAGGCGCTTGAAGTGGCTCAGCGTCAGGCGGCCAATGAGCTTGACAATGCTCAGGTGGCAGAGGAAAAGCAAAGGGTGGCTGAAGAGAGTCAGAAAGCCGCTGAAGCGGAAGTTTACCTGTTACAGCACCGGCTGCACTCTGCCACCATTGAGATCAAAGTGGCTAAGGAAAGGGCTGAGAATGCCAAGGAAATCGCTCGCCAACGAGACACCGAGGCAGCACATCTGAAGGCGGCGGTGACCGAGGTCGAAAGGAAGGCTGACGAGGCTGAGAAGAAGGCCACTAAGGCTGAAGAGAAGTCCTCTGAGGCCGAGAAGAAAGCCATCGAGGCCGTAGAGGACTTTAGGAAGTCCAAGGCCTTCAGTAGGGAGCTGGCCGAGACAACTGCATTTGCATACGATGGCGGCTTCCAAGACTGCAAGGAGAAAATATGCAGACTCTACGGCCTCAAAGGAATTGAACAGCTGGAGCCAGACGAAGTTCCCGAAGATGACAACTTAGCTCCGGCTCAACCTTAGTTTCTTTTGTTTTCTTTATATTGTATTAAGTCCGATTTGATCGGTAGTTTTGTAACTTTCATTAGCAATGAAAATTTCTTGCTCAATCCTCATTTTGATTTGTATCGTGAGCAACTATCGATGAGTGGATATGAATAAGCCTTAGTGGCCACTATCAAGGCCATAGGTAGTCATAGCTAATAACCACGCTCGTGTGACCTGGGGGTCTTGACAAATGACCTCGCGCTGCAGGTTATCGACACCAGAGGGTAGCACCGGCGCAAAGTCGATTAAGGGGCTATCATCAAGAGGTCAAGTGGTGCCAAGGCACAGGTAGGCCAACACAGACGAGGGGCGAGGGCCTTTCAAAGAGTTAGACTTCCAATATCAACGCGGAGTCGAGCTAAGACGCCGACGCGGAATCACGTTAAGATATCGATGCGGAGTCGAGTTAAGACGTCGACGCAGAGTCGAGTTAGGATGCCAACGGAGTTTAGCTACATGCCGACGCGGAGTCGAGTTAAGGTGCTGATGCGGAGTCAAGCTAAGGTGTCGATGCGGAGTCAGGCTTGAGTGCCGAGGGAGACTCGGGCTTAGAGTGTCGACGCGGAGCCGGACTTGAGTGCCGAGGGGAGACTCGGGCTTGAGTGCCGACGCGGAGACGGGCTTGAGTGCCGAAGTGAAGCCGGGCTTGAAGTGCCGACGTGGAGCCGGGCTTGAGTGCCGAGAGGAGACTTGGGCTTAGAGTGCCCACGCGGAGCTGGGCTTGGGGGCCGATGCAGAGCCAGGCTTGGAGTGCCGAGGGGAGACTCGGGCTTAGAGTGCCGACTCGGAGCCGGGCTTGGAGTGTCGACGCGGAGCCGGGCTTGAAGTACAGATGCGGAGCCAGGCTTGAGTGCCGAGGGGAGACTCGGGCTTAGAGTGCCGATGCGGAGCCGGGCTTGGAGTGCCGATGCGGAGCCGGGCTTGAAGTGCCGATGCGGAGCCGGGCTTGAGTGCCGAGGGGAGACTCGGGCTTAGAGTGCCACGCGGAGCCGAGCTTGAGTGCTGAGGGGAGACTCGGGCTTAGAGTGCCGATGCGGAGCCGGGCATGGAGTGCCGACGTGGAGCCAGGCTTGAAGTACGATGCGGAGCTAGGCTTGAGTGCCGAGGGGAGACTCAGGCTTGGAGTGCCGACGCGGAGCTGGGCTTGGAGTGCCGACGCGGAGCCGGGCTTGGAGTACCGACGCGGAGCTAGGCTTGAAGTGCCGATGCGGAGCCGGGCTTGAGTGCCGAGGGAGACTCGGGCTTAGAGTGCCGGCGCGGAGTCGGGCTTGAGTGCCGAGGGTAGACTCGGGCTTAGAGTGCCAACGCGGAGCCGGGCTTGGAGTGCTGACGCGGAGCCGGGATTTGAGTGAGTAGTAGGATCACTCAAAAATATGTCAATGAGAATATTCTTAATAGTACTCCGGTAGGCAGGTTCAAGCTAAGGAAATTAACAAACTACTGATAATACCGATGTAGGTTGTCTGCATTCCACGTGCGGGGGAGAGGCTTCCCGTCTAGCTCCTCAACTTTGTATGCTCCGTGATGAAGCACCTCTGTGACTCGATAGGGTCCTTCCAATCTTGGCGCTAGCTTGCCTCCTTTCGTCGGCTTTGATATTTTGGTTCGTCGAAGGACTAGGTCTCCGGACGGAACGTCTTAGGTCATACTCGGGCATTGTAGTATTTGGCCGCCCGCTGACGGAAGGCCGCCATCCGGAGCCGCGCTCGGTCCCGTAGCTCTTCTACTAGGTCGAGGTTGGCCCGTAGCTGATTTGGATTATCCCCCTCGCTGTGCCACTCTGTACGGGGGCTCGGGACACCTATCTCCATGGGAATGACAGCTTTGGACCCGAAGACCAGGCTGAAAGGAGTCTCTCTGGTGGGGGTCCACGGCATTATGTGGTAGGCCCATAGCACACTGGGGAGTTCTTCCACCCATCGTCCTTTGCAGTCATCTAGCCGGGCCCTAAGTCCTTGGAGGATGATGCGGTTGGTCACCTCGGCCGTACCGTTAGTCTGGGGATGCCCCACAGAGGTTAAACACTGATGAATGCCTAGCTCGGTGCAATACTCCCGGAAGGCCGTGTTATCAAACTGCCGGCCATTGTCAGTGACGAGGGTATGGGGCAGCCCGAACCGGCATATTATGGACTTCCAAAAGAAGGATCTCATCTTGCCCTCGGTAATCTTGGCGAGCACCTCGGCCTCAATCCACTTGGTGAAATGGTCGATGGCTACCAGTAGAAATTTGCACTGACCGGAAGCTGAAGGGAATGGTCCCAGGATGTCCATACACCACTGGGCGAAGGGCCACGGTGTAGCCAAGAGGGTCAGCTGAGAGGTCGGTTAGCGTTGGATGTTGGCATGGCATTGGCAGCTATCACACTTCTTGACGAGCTCGGACGCATCCTCCCTCATTGTTAGCCAATAATATCCTTGTCGCAAGGCTTTGTACGCCAGAGCTCTACCCCCCAGATGACTTCCGCATATGCCTTCATGTATTTCCCGCAGGATGTAGTCCGCTTCCATGGGGCTGATGCATTTGAGGACCGGGTACGAGAATAATCTTCGGTAGAGCTTTCCGTCCATCATCAAAAACTTTGGGGTCCGTCTCTTGAGCAGCCTAGCCTCAATCGAGTCCTCGGGAAGGGTGTCGTCAGTTAGGTACTGGATATAAGCGTCCATCCATGAGGGCTCTTGCTCGACCGATAGGATCTCCTCAGTGGCTTCGATGCTTGGGACTTCCAGATGCTCCACATAGGTTCTTCCCAATGTCCCGTCGACTGAGGTAGCAAGTCGGGACGGGCGTCAGCTCTGGAATTCTCCCCCCGAGGAATGTAACTGACGCTGAAGTAGGCTAAGGGAGAGGCTTGTGACTGCACCATACTCAAGTAACGGGACATAGTAGGATCCTGCACCTCGTATTCTCCAGTGATTTGGCCAGTAACTAGCTGAGAGTCAGTGAATGCTCTAAGGAGCTTCACCCGAGCTCTCGGGCCAATCTTATCCCCGACAGTAGGGCCTCATACTCCGCCTGGTTGTTGGTGACTGGAAAGAGAAAGCGGAGAGCACACTCGGTTACAACTCCATCCGGGTTGGCCAGGATGAGGCCGCTCCACTCCCTTGGGAATTTGATGCTCCATCCACATGGAGGATCCACTCATCCTCCCCAGCTCCAGGAGTTGAGGGGTTTGCATGGGAATCTTCTGGATGCTCCTTGCTCCAGGTACATTCGATCAAGAAATCTGCCAGGACCTAAGATTTCATAGCCGAACGGGGACGAAAAGATAGGTTGAATTCTCTCGCTTAAGCACCCACTTCGCTAGTCGGCCCGAAGTGTCTGGACGAGTGAGAATCGCCTTGAGTGGTTAGTCCATGACTACCACGATCGGATGAGCTTAAAAATAGGGCCAGAGGCACTGGGCGGATACGATCAATGCGAAGATAATCTTCTCAATCTTCGAATACCTAGTCTTCGCATCGTGAAGTACCTTACTGGTGTAGTACACCGGCTTTTGTGTTCCGTTAGTGTCCATGCAAACCAGCATGGAACTGACAGCATCAGGAGAAGCCGCGATGTACAGGAGAAGTTCTTCTCCACCCTTTGGCTTGGATAGCAGTGGCGGGGTGGAAGGCCTTCTAGCATTTCCTCATCCATTCGAATCCGTTGACTTTACGGAGTGCCTTGAAGAAAGGCAAGCACCTCTCAGCGGACCTGGACAGAAAGCGGCTTAAGGCTGCCATCCTTTCCGTCAGGCGTTGTACTTCCTTCTTGTTGGAGGGAGGTCTCATGTCCAGGATGGCTCGGACTTTATTAGGGTTCGCCTCGATCCCTCATTGGGTCACCATGAAACCCAAAAATTTGCCGGCCGTCACCCCAAAAGCATATTTGCATGGGTTCAGCCTCATTTGGTATCGGCGGAGGTTACCGAAGGTCTCTGTTAGGTCGGCGATATGGCTGGTGGCGTGGACACTTTTTGTCAACATGTTGTCCACGTATACCTCCATGTTGCGCCCGATCTGGTCCTCAAAGCTTTATTCATTAGCCTTTGGTAAGTGGCCCCCGTGTTCTTCAGTCCGAACGGCATCACCTTGTAGCAGTATAGCCCCTTCTCGGTTATGAAAGAGGTAGCTTCTTCGTCTGCCGGGTTCATCCTGATTTAGTTGTACCCAAAGAAAGCGTCCATGAAACTAAGGGTCTCGTGGCCGGATGTAGCGTCCACTAGTTGGTCGATCCGAGGCAATGAGAAGCTGTCCTTTGTTGAGGTCGGTGAAGTCTACGCACATCCTCCAGCTTCCGTTGGCCTTGTGGACCATCACGACGTTAGCCAACCAGTCGGGGTAGTGAACTTCCCTGATATGGCCCGCAGATCTCAGCTTGCGGATTTCCTCATCGATGGCTTTCTACCTATCTGGAGCAAAGCTCCTTTTATTTGTCGGACAGGCCGGCATTCTGGCTTGAGATTGAGCCGATGAGTGATTACCTCCTCAGGGATGCCCGGCATGTCTGATGACGATCACACGAAGATGTCAGAGTTGGCACGCAGGAAAGCAAGGAGCCGATCGCGTGCCTCTTTCGGAAGCAATGTTCTGATCTGGACAGTCCTCGCTGGGTCCTCCCCAAGGGAAAGGTTAGGAGGTGCTTGGCTGGCTCCCCTCTCCTCTCCAAGTCTTGGGGGTCGAGTGGTTCAGCGCGGCTGCCGACACCGTCTCCTGCAGGCTGGGAGCTAAGTGGCAGCAGAGCGGTGGTGGGCTTTGTTCTCCCTTCATTTCTCTGATCCCTTTGTCAGTGGGGATTCTCACCAGTAATCTCTTGGTGGAGATTGTGTCCAGCAAATTCAGGCCAGGCCTTCCCAAGATAGCGTTGTAAGCCAATGGGACCCGAACCACCAGAAAATTTATGACTACCATGCTCTGATGCAGTGGAGTCCCAGCTGTGACAGGATGGGCGATCTCCCCCTCAACACTCATAGAATCTCCGGTAAAGCCCATCAGAGGCATGGTGACGGGTCGAAGAGAAGAGTTAGCCAGATTCATCCGAACAAAGGCTTCGTAGCTCAAAACATCCACAGAACTTCCACTATCTATTAAAATTCTCTTTACAGGATGTTTGGTGATTGTCATAGACACAACGACGCTATCGTCATGCTTGTTAACTACCCCATCTAAGTCCTTCCCAAAGAAATGAATTACAGAGTCTAACCCCTCATGTCGTCTTTTTGAGTGGATGCTAGCCCCCCAGGAAATCATGGCTATCGTCTTTTCCGTTAGGGTGTTGTCCACGCTAATCTGAGGTGCAGGAGGCGCCAATGGACCCAGAGCAGGAGGGTTTCCTCTTCGAACGAACTTGCCCAAGTGACCCTGCTGGACAAGCTCTTCAATAGCCTTTTTCAAAAGGCGACAGTCTTCAGTGTCGTGGCCGTAGTCTTGTGATATCAGCAATAGAACTCCTTGTTGCGGGGGATCCCAGACTTCATGGGAGGTGAACGTCAGAAGTAGGGCTCCTCCTCTATCTCCAACAAGATGTGAGATATTGGAGCAAGGAGGGGAGTGAACTGTTCCTTGGGAACAAGCGTCTGAGGCCGGTTGTCTGGGCGATGAGGAGGCTCAAACCTCTTGGGTCGTCCTCCAGCAGGCTCCGTGGGGGTCGATTTCTTGCTAGAACCTTTGTCGGCCTCCCTCCGGGAAGAGTCCGCTTCGTCGGTGTGAATGTACTTCTGTGCCCAGCTTAGCAGCTCGGCGCAGGAGCTGGGAGGCTTTTATCCAGGGAGTATGCGAATCTGGAAGGACGAAGTCCTCGCTTCAGGGCTAGGGTGGCTACAGAATCCTCCAAGTTATACACCTCAAGCGCGGCCTCCTTGAACCGAGTAACGAAGTCCTTCAAAGTCTCACCGCTCCTTTGCTGGACAGCGAACAAGCTATCAGCCACTCGAGGGATCTTCCGGCATGCATCAAAGTGGGCCAGGAAGGATCGCTCGAGCTGTCTAAAGGAATTGATGTTGTGTGGTGGTAAACGTGAGTACCATGCACGAGCGGCCTTCTGCAGTGTGGCCGGAAAGGCCACACACAGGAGAGAGTCCGTCACTCCTTGAACTTGCATGAGAACCTTGTAGCTCTCCAAGTGATCCAGCGGATCCGTCGTGCCATCGTACGGGTCCAACTAGGGGAGACGGAACCGAGGTGGGACCGGCTCCTCCATGATGCAGCGAGAAAGCGGGGGACGGTGGTCGTAGTCCGTCCCGTAAGGGCTAGCGATCCGGCGACTAAGCTCCTCGAATCGCTGGTGATATTCATCAAGCCGCCATTCGGCCCGACGGGCGGCCTTTAAGCCGATGTCCTCCTTAGAGGAGTCCAAAGACGAGGAAGGGGAAGACTGCTGGTGCAGGGGAGCGCACATCTTGGTTCCTTCTCACCATGTTTTCGGTGGGAGCGATCAGAATGGCGGGAGAGAGATCGCTGCCGCTTTGAGGCTTCCCGACGGGGAGGTTCAGGGAGCGAGTGATGGGAGGCCTCAGGAGGAGTCCTGCCCTGATGAAGCTTACTGGCTCCATGACCCTCCTTAAGAGGCGGAGGTGGTTGAGGTGGCAAAGGCATGGCGGCGAAGCAGTGTTCCAGTAGTCCTTGCACTACCATCATCAGATCTTGTACCTGACTAGCTAGGACGTCAAGCCGATCGAACTGGCCAGCCGGTGGTGGTGCAAGAGGTGGAACATGGGTGTTGGCTTTTGATTGCTCAGCCCGCGGAAGGCATTCTGCGGCATGGCTGGTGGAAGCTTCCTGAGCTCGCGTCGTCGCCATCCTCTTCCTCGCAGAAATTAAGGGGTTGCAGATGCGTGAAGGTGAACGTCTGTCTGTCATGCTCCCTTCCTAGCACGCCAATCTGTTGCTGCCAAGTCACCTGCGATGAGCGCCGGGTGTGCTGAGATCTTCTGAGGCTCCCAAGGAGGTGAAAAGGTCGCCTTCTTCCTCCAAGAACCTGCAAGAAGTCCCAGGCTGGTGGTTCCGGCGGGGACCCTCCGACGCTCAAGTTAGTGAGCTTGTCCAACAAGAATGTCTTGTCTGAGTATATTTTTTGAAAGAAGAGAAGAAGAAGCTCCCCCGCCCTGAGCTTGAGGTCTTCCTTTTATACCTATCTGGAGGGTACCTCGTTCAGTTGAAACCGCCGAATCTTTCTTGTTAGGATGAGCTCTGTAAACGGCAGGTGGGTGAGCCATTGCTGATTGGACACCGCGTATATCGGCAACTGCAGGGTATGTTGGTGATTACCCGTGATCTCGGTAAAATGAATGAGCAAGATATGCGGCGGTTAGTGTCTTAGATCCCTAGGTCCGGTATTCGAGACCAGCTCCGTTATACTGAAGGAAATCGTACAACGTTGAAGCCGAAGCTAGAGGCCGGTGCTAGCGTCCGAGGCCGAAGCTAGAGGCCAGAGCTAGAGTCCGAGGCCGAAGCCAGAGGCTCAAGCTAGAGGCCGAGGCCAAAGCTAGAGGTCGGTGCTAACGTCCGAGGCCGGAGCCAGAGGCCGGAGCTAGAGTCTGAGGCCGAAGCTAGAGGCCGGTGCTAGCATCCGAGGCCGAAGCCAGAGGCCAGAGCTAGAGTCCGAGGCCGAAGCTAGAGGCCGAAGCTAGAGGCCAGAGCTAGAGGCTGATGCTAAAGGCCGAGGCGAGGATGTCGTCGCCAGAAACGAGCTATCAACTCATCCGGCTCCGGGAATTGCGTAAGGTGTTAGGTTGCCGCCTAGAGGGGGTTATCAGCCACATCAAATACCATTAACAGCGTCGAATATATTATTTTATGTTTAAATAAATGTCACAGTTTCTAAAGGGATATTAACATGAAAGCAAGTTAGATTTTAGCAGCAATAACATGGTTGAATGGCGGCCGTTATGATAATAAACAAACATTGTCATGATAAGAGTTATGACAAATATAAGACATAACTAGTTAATTATTGTTACTTAATGTCACCAAAGGGCTTGCTTCCTTAATAAAAGGCCTGTTTTAGAAAGTAATGCTTCTAGTTGATACGGAAGTGGCATCCTTATTCAGTCAAACATATATTGGAAATTGGCCGGAGAGAATTAAATTGTCTCATTTCCTCTTGATTGTTTAATGAAAATTGGTGTGAATCAAATAATATTTTTGGACCTCCTAACCAGTACACCTTAAAATTTCCCATGAGCAAATTGTTAGAATATTTTATTTTTTCAATTTTTACTTTTTTAAGGATTCCATTAGATATTTAAACATAGGTGCACCTGTATTTTTTTAATATCCACAGGTTTCAAGTTGGGCTTATGATGATGGATTAGCAGCAACAAATGCAATCGCTCTCTAGCTCAGCTTGGCCAGCTAACATGTGGATATCTCTCTCTTTGCCACAAGTTCTTTCTAATCTAGCTCCTTTCATTTATTTATTATTTAGTTTAAAGCAAAGGGAGAGTACATTAAGCTTAAGCTCAGCAAGAATGTTTCAGAAAGAATTTATCCCGAGTTTGAGCCTCTGCATGAGGTTCAACTGTGCACAAAAGGAAAGTTACTAGTCCATAAGTGGATTGCCTCGTGGTTGAGAACAAATCCTACGGAAAAATTTATAATATGATAATCCTCTCGCATCATATGACGATAACTAAATTTACCAGTTGATAATGGAAAGGCCTTCTTCACATGACAAACATCGTATGAATACTTTTAGAGAATCTCTCAATCAACCAGATAATCGTTATAGCTGTATTGCCTTCTCAAATATAATGTGAAGTTGGAAAATATTCGGTAGCTTTAATTACTTCTCATGAAATAGCTAATAGTTCTGCAGCTAGCAACGAAGTCATTTGGATACAAATTGCTTTAGCCATAAGAATTCTCCCAAAGTCAGCTAGCCCGAACCATGAGAGAGAGAGATAGAGAGGGAGATAGAGAGGGCAGCATTCCACTGCTCCTCCCATGACCGTGCCGGATGCCTTGATGGCGCCGGCCGGCCATGGAGGCCCTGCCGCTCGAGGTGGCTAAGGAGGGGAGAAAAGAGGGCCGCTCCTATGCAGCGGGAGCCGGCTTGGCTCCCGTATCTATTCGGGCTCCAACGGTGTGACCGTCGTCTCGTCGAGCTTGGATCGTGGGCAGTGGCTCCCATCAGCATCGGAGAGGCATCCGGTGGGGTCCGACCGACCTCCTTTGGCCGGCTGTGTTACCGTCACAGTGAAGGTGGCGAGAGAAGAACAGAGAAGAAAGAAAGAAAGAAAAGAAAAAGGAAAGAAGAGGAGGGTGGCTGTCGTTGGTGGCAGCCCTAGGCCGCCAACCACTCCCTTTTCCCTTGGTTCGGGTGAACCAAGGGAGAGAGAGAGAGGAAGGAAAAGAGAGGAGCTGGGCCCAAATTCGGCCCAACTCAATTAGCCCTTTTAGGCTGATTTTTTGGGCTCCAAATTGGGCCAAATCCGATGAAAGGAAGATGATGTTTGGATCAGTGTTGATCCTAGTTTCTTGGAAGATTTTTATTTCTCCGTTTGGACTTATATATTTGAAGATATTCAAGCCCCAAGTAAGTCACAGGATTAGACTGGATAGAGTTTAGAAATATTTTGATGTGCGGATTTTGGAGATTAAAAATTGAAAAATTGATGTTGTAAGTATCCAGGTGCCCAAATAGCTGATTTACGCTTTTGGATTAGCGTCGAAAGGTAAGTAAGTCATTTATCACTATTTTCATAAATAAGTAAGCCATTTATCATGATTTTTATGAATTATTAAAGTATAAAAATTATGGATTTAAATGCTATACTGACATATCTTGCATTATTTAGAAAATAAAAAAAAATTTGTTACTCTTATTTGCAAGTGAGCATTGACTATGATCGTCTTTATATTATGATATTTTGCAAATAATTTGGTACCTATACTTGCAACCGATCAATTGGCATGGTATTTGAAATTGCCAAAAGTTTTATAAATATATATGTGTATTTGACAGGTTTAAATCATTGTAATTGTGAAAATAATATGGATTCCACGTTCGCAATAATATATGCTATTTTGCAAATGTGATATAGAAATGATATTTTGTATATACGATAATATGTCCCTCCGTGGTCCATTATGATATGATGTGATATATTGCATGACTCACATGACTTCGGATCCCATCTCCATAGGAGGAATATATGGAGGACATTCGCCTATGTGGTGTGCCGTGAGGACACTCGCCCATGGGGTGCTGTGAGGACACTCGCCCATGGGATATGCTATGACAGGATATGACATGTTATGCTACATAACTCTGGGATCCATCTTCATAGGGAAAATATGTGGAGGACACACGCTCATAGGGTATGTTGTGACAAGATATAATGTGTGTTTATGACGCTGGTTTCAGAACCCTGACTCATAGGGGATATTTATGGAGGTTATGCCTGATGGGTGTTTTGTTTATGTGGACATAGTGTGTGACCATGTGCATTATTATAAAATAAATTTTTACATGCTATTTACAGTGACATAGTGGTTTTGTTCTGGAATTGTATATACTATATAGTATTTGCTTCCAAAATTATTTGAAGCATATGGAATGCATGTTTTGATAACATGGCAAAATGTAATTGAAATGTGGAAGCTTGATACGTGTTTATTATAAAAAATTTGAGTTGATACAAGCTTGAAATGATTATATAATATTATAGTTGGCTTACTTCCTGAGTGTGAGCTCATTTAAATCTCACAATGTTTTTCAGAGCCACAAACTGATGATGAAGGTATGAGGTAGTTGGAGCAGCTATTAGTGTAACTTAGATCCAACATTTTGTTGTTACCCCATTGATTTATATATTTTTGGCATGTAGCCTAAAACATGTGATTATGGCTTGTATTAAAAATATTTTAAATTTGGATGATATATTGTTATTATCCCTCTTTGTGTTAAGTGTTATGTTTCAAGATGCTTTACATGTCAGGTATGCAGCGGGTTGCAATCCCTAGATTCAACATCGGGTCTGCGGTGTCACAGTAATCCTTGGAAATAATTTTGTGGTATAAGTATTAGGAAAAGTTGTAGTGGAACTGAAGATACATTTGAGAAAAATCCGATCTTTATGAAATATTATATATTTTTAATATTAAAATAAATCTAATTAGTGGATCTCTTCTTGTATCTAAATAAGTTTGTTATTGCTCATAAGGAAAAGCTTCTTATCTGAAGACTTATTTCAATAAAGTATACCTTCCAATACCTTGAACAAAATTCTTTCTTTTATTACAATCTTAAATCTTCCAAATAAGGCATGGTTGGCTTGGTCATATGAATCTTGCTCAGATTCATTACATGACTATAACTCAAATTTGGTTGCTAATTTACCCAAAAAACAATCAGCAAGACAAAATTAGGGCTCATCAAATATGATTTCTAACAATCGTTAATGGCAATTAGTGCATATTGTGACATGGAAGGAGAAGGGAAAAAAAAAAAACAGAGAGAGAGAGAGAGAGAGGAAGAAAGAAGGCTTACTGGTGGCATTTAAAGCTCCATAATAGTAGGAAAATATTAACTTACTTATTATTCCTGCTAGACTCGTTCATAATCCAGCTTGTTGTTAGTTTGATGCTCGATGAGTAGGGGCTTATATGGTTAAATAGAAAAGGAAGGAGGGTCTAGATGAGCCTTATCCCTTGCTCTTTGACTTGAAAAGGAGACAAACTACATGTTCAATTGACATACAACTTCTCTAATCATGTGGAGGCATGAGTCTCAGATAGATTGCTAGAGATGTTAGGGTTTTGATTGGAAGTAAAATTGAGGTGGTAGGTGAGTGGAGGATGGCAAATTTTTAGAAATTGGGGGAAGAGAAGATAAAAAGAGAGTTATGGGGTGGGGGCTAATAGGGGAGGAGGGAGGTGATGAGAAGAGAGAAGGAGAAGTCTAAGGAGAGTAGGGCTACAAATAGATTGGGCCAACTTATGACATAACTTAGTCATGACCTGATTAAACCTAATCTAATTCATATTTGAAGACCCATTGATCTAATCAAGATCAAAAATTGGACTCAATTTGAAAATTAAGTCACGCATGGGTTTTACATTTTTCTCTATACATGTAATGTTTATATAAACTAAGAGACCAAATTTTATTGATACACTATGAGATAAAAGCGGGTACAAAGAGTTTAGAAAGAACTTAAACTTCAACTCTCACTTGGCTAAAAAGACTACATGTCCACTCAAACCATAAAGATCACATATTGAGTATTGATGCCTAATAACTCATATTGCATTAGCGTCATTTGTCAACAACTATTACGCCTAACAAATCATATGAAAACATTTTACATCAATTAATAGAAATCAATTCAAGAAAAATATGAAATTAATTAAATATAAGAAAAAAATAATTTTAAAATATATATTTTTAAAAATATATTTTAAAATATATTTTTTTAAAAAATAATTTAAAATATATTTTTTTTATTTTGAAGAGATTTTTCGTAATTAAATTCACAATAGGGATGAGTGGCAATATTGTTTCTTTTGGTGAAGCATGCTTCCAAGATGTTGGTGTTGGATAGTTTGATATTTTATTTAATAAGTATTTCTTTTTAATCCTATAGTTATGGTTATTGTCGAATAAAGAATTTTTTTGTTAATATTTTATTACATATTTATTATGTGAGGCTCGCTAAAAGGCAGGATGTTAGTCTTCATGTTTGCACGGACGCTAGGCTTGCATTTTATAGGCTGGCCCAATGGGACGGTGGTGACAAAGGTAGCCCATGAAATGCCTCCCATTGCCCTTTTTTTTAATAAATAAATAAATAAATAACAAAACAACATTATCATCATAATATTATTGCCCTCATGCTATACATGCGGAAGAGAGCAGATTGGTTGGATAGCTGGTATTCCATTCAATGATCTCTTCATCTGGATTGGCTAGTCAAGTTATCAGCTGCTTTGACTACCCAATTACAAGAACTCATGTTTATGATCCGACTTGGGCTTAAACTATTCATGGTTTTTACTGCATGTAATGCATGAGGTTTATTATTTGCACCATATGTTAATATTATACTACAGGCTGAAAATCAACTTCCTTTGACATGTAAAGTTTATTACTTTCCTTAGATACATATAAGACTAATTATTTCCAGAAAAGTGAACAAAATAATACCATTCCGCTATATGTTATGGCAAAGTCTTTCTGCACCGTCTCTGATGCAAAAGCGCGCATCGGATGTGCCCGTATGGGTGCGCATGCGGGGCGCACCACGGTTCATTGGACCATGGCATATATGTCCGTACGGACGCGCAGTCAATAGATGTACACCGGGGATGGTGCACAAAGTCGTTTTATGTTATTGGTGCGGCCCGGCCAAAATTTGGTGATGACTCCAAGGAGCAATAAAAAATTTACGGAGAGAATGAAAAATAGATATTTCTAAAATAGTGAAAACAAAATAATACCATTTTGTAATATGTTACTAGTGCAGCCGAAATTTGGTGACGACTCCCGGTAGCAATAGAAAGTTTAAGAAGAGAATGAAAATAGAGATATTAATATGACCAATAGTAAGAATGAGATAGAGAGTTTCAGAAGATTGATTGCGCAAAGTAAGAAAAGAGAAAAGAAAGGGCTTCCAAATCCTCTGAGCCCTTAGCATGTTTGGTACGTAGTGTCACTGGGCTTTCGATCGACACGTGCAAGCGCTTCTTATGGCCACTAGGTCCTTACGTTATCGATGATGGCGTTAGAAAATTCCTCCCCTAACCAGCCTAGACCCCTGAACAATAAAATAAAATCCCCAAAGACAAGTTCCAACCCAAACACGACGATATACGGGAAGCACAGCCTTCCCAACCAAAGAACTCTTTGCTAAGTAATTTGGAATAATGAGGTTACCCAAAGACTACAAAGACACTCCTCTCTGTCCTCTACAAAGATCACACAAAGTGCCCGCCCCAATCTCACTCAACAAGAGCTGACCTGGATGCCTCGCACCGGTGTGCGCACCACCTATGCGTCTCGGCCACGTCTTGCCAATGCCTAAGTCCGCCTGACTCAGACCCTCGCGCACCTCGATCTCCATTGATTAGGTCGCTCGCCAACCTTGTGCACCTCCTCTGGTCGCCTACTGGCCACACCGAGCTCCTCTTGGATGCCTTGATCGTTTGCAACTCGAAGCCTTGGCCTTGGGTCCGCCCTTTCGCAAAGAACTCCCCAACCGACCCTTCTGCTTACATGCAATTCGATGCCCTTAGGCCTTGGGTCGCCTCCCTTTAAATAGCTCCCCAACCGACCTTCTTTCCACCACCCAAGAGTCCCACGCCGCCTAGGACTCTTTTTCCACTTAGAACTCTTCTCCAATTAAGACTCCACCTTAACCGTTGATGAAGAGATAAAGGCTAGGATCCTCCCATATCCACTGCCCCAAAGAGTCCAGCTGTTTGGATAATTCTTATCCATAATTTATCTCCCAAAATATGATGGACTCTTGGAGATAAAATTGCCAACTAGCACCGCCCAAAGACTCCTAAAAGAAATACGATGCTCCACATGCAAGGTGGCAGATAATCCCATATAGCGCTGCTCAACGGCCATGCCATGCTGGACGCGCCAGCCTGGCCATGCCTGTCGGGCTGGCCATCATCCTGGGCGGTCCGGGTCATGCACCTAGTTGTGCCGCGCAGCCGCTTGGGCCTTGCACCCAGCTGTGCCGCACGCTTGCATGCCTGACTAGGCCGCGCGCCCAGCTGGGCCACGTGCGCGCGCGTCCTCCACCTGGGTCGGGCCGTGAGAATCCTTCCCCCGCCTGAATCTCAATGCCCTCGTCGAGTCATACCGAAGCTCCATGTCGATGCATCGTGCGCCCTCCTAGCACACCTTGTAGCTGCACATCTTGGCCCTCCTGGCCAAAATTCTTCCGAGTCCCAATGCGGCCACCTGCCACGCGCACCCACTAATGCCTCCTCGGTTGGACAGCCCTCTCGCCGAGCCATCCCTCCTCTAGCCTCCTACCATAGGCCCGTCATGCCTAAGCCTGCTGCGCCTGCGCCACCTCAGTGCCTTTATGCGCCGCTGCCTGGGCGCGAGGTTGTCGTGCAACCTCAAATCTGGTGGTGGGGCGCTCCCTCGCCCCTACCCTTCAGTATCCTACGCCATCCCTCCACTGGAGCGAAGTATGGATGCCTACCTCTCCGGATCAAGATGCCCCTCCGATGAGGCATGACCACGGCCTTGCTCTTGATGAAGAAGTCCATTCTGAGTATTAGGTCGTAGTTGTCGATTGGCAAGATCGTCATGCTGCAGCGCCCAGTACAAGAACCCACCTCCAATGTAGCCTCTTCCTAGCCCAAAGACTCCATCTCCTCGGAGTTGATAGGATTCACCCGACAAGGCTTGGAAAGCGCTCCTAACCCCAATCTGCGTGCCACCCACTGGCTCACAAAATGTGTGTCGCGCTGGAATCAACCAAGGTCTGAACCATCCTCCCGTTGACCCAAGCCCTTACGTACATCAAACTCTGGCGTTGCTCCATCTCGGCCAAAATGTTGATGGACTATAGAGGGGCCATCCTCGCTACTGGCTCCTCCTCTGAACTCTCAAACGCCCTATCATCATGGGTAGTGACAGCTGCTGCTGTTACCTTCTTTGGACACTCCCGTGCTAGATGCGGTCCTCCGCATATGAAGCATCCAGAGAAAGTCGTATGTCCTTTTGGTTTTGCTGCTGCATGTGGTGGCACACCCTCCTTCTTGCCTGCTCGATCCCACGGTGGCGACGCACTCTTGCGCTTGCCCTTCCCTGGCCACCGCTACCCGAAGTCGTACTGCTGCGAAAGTCCACCAGAGCCTCTGCTGCTACGAAGGTTGAGGGAATATCCCTCACCTCCCTCCTGCGAAGTTCAGCCTGTGCCCACCCCTGTAGGCCAGCGAGGAAGTTGAAAAGCTTATCTTCCTTGGACATGTTGGACATCTCCAAAAGTAGATTGCTGAATTACGCCATGTACTCCTGGATGCTCCCTGTCTACCGCAGCTTCCGCAGATTCTCTCGAGCAAGCCATCCCGCATTGCTCGGCTAGAACTAACCCTTCAATTTCCTCTTGAAGATCTCCCATGTCTTGATTTTGGGACACCCTGCATGGTCATCCTCGGTCATCCTGGTCCTCCACCAGAGCTTGGCATTACCCTCCAAATACATTGAGGCCCGATCCACCTGATCGGCCGTTGGGATCTTCGCTACACGAAAGTAAACCTTCTTATCCCATATGAAGTTCTCCACTTCCACCACGCTCCTGACTCTGCTGAAGGCCTTAGGTGTAACATCCTGAAAACCTTGTAATCTATGGCATTTTCAGTTAAAATGAAAGTCAGAAAGTTTTCTTGAAATATGGGTGTGTTGGCCTTTTGATAAATGTAAAGAGAAGAAATTTTGGAGTAAATAAGTATATTTCTAAATGTTAATGAGTCTGATTTGAGAAATTGAGAGACTTAAGTTTAATGGGTTTAAATCACAAGAAAAATCAAGTTTAGTTTGAGTTTTATCCTAAAATGACGTTTTTAGTGGTTGGAGTCGACTCTAATCAGAGTGGAGTCGACTCCGGCACAGTTTTAAACTTTCGGCACGCTTAGGAGTCGACCCCTGCAGAGCTGGAGTCGACCCCTACTTTTCAGGAGTCGACCCCTACTTTTCTGGAGTCGACCCTACTTCTGCTGGAGCCGACTCCCAATATGTTCGAGCCGACTCCAAGACAGCAGGTTTTTTTGAGTTAAATCTTGAGAAATTTATATTTAATCCATTTCAAGTCTGATTTGGATACCGTTTAAACCGTTGGATTCTAAAATCGAGTTCTTCAAGCTGGTAAAATCTTTTCTTAGAAATGTTACATAAAAGTATCGATTTGAGTGAAAAATGGTGATCTGGGCTATAAATCGATTAAAAAAATACTATATCAGGGGCAAAATGGGAAAAGGCTCCGATGTCAATTGTTAATTGTGTTAAGGGCAACTTGGGAAAGAAAATCTAAGGGCAAAATATCATGGTTATAAGTGAGCCATGTATTTTTCAAAAAGCATGCGTTAAGAGAGTTTGGGGGCAAAGGGAGATTTGGCATTCCTTAACCCTTAAGTTTCCAATGACTTGATCCCCAAGTCATTAGAGAAAAAGGGAAACGTGGGTTCAGCCAGAGAAAAGAAAGAAAGAAAGAAAGAAGAGGAGAAAAGAGAGGAAAAGGAAGAAGAAGAAGAAGAAAAAGGAGGAAGAAAGAGAAAGGGAAAGGGAAGCTTGGGGGTTTGTGCTCGACTCCAGGTAAGCTATAGCTTCCCTAGATCTTGTATGACTTTAGATTTTCTAGATTTAGTGTATTTTGAGGTAATAGTAGAAGTAATCTTGAGTAGAGATAGGGTGGAAGAAAATAATGAGATATTAGAGGATAGATCATGTATGCATGCATGGTTCATGGGAAAACCTCGTGTGGAGGTAATCCTAATAGCTATTGTATCTGTATGTTGACGTAGGTCAAGAGGGTTATTCCAGGGAGCCGAAATACCAGAGTTGAGTACCAGTTGTACCAGTCGAGGAGTAACCTACTAAGGTGAGTGAATTTCTCATCTAACAATGAGAGGTTAATTTGAGCTAGTATAATGAGATTAATACCTAGTTATGGTATGTTATGTTTAGCAGAGTATTATGTATTTTTAAAAATGAGAAATGAGAACCTAGTATATGATAATCTGATAAATGAGTTTTGAGCATAAACACATAAGCATGAGTTTCGATGAGGGAATTTTTAATGTATACATGGCATATTTGCATGATAAAGCTTTACAATGATGTATGAGTCATACTGAGCATCAGGCAGCTAGGGGGCTGATCACCCTTTAGACTGTACTGTAGCATGAGCATTGCACACTACTATCGAGCCGGCACCTCCTTGCGAACAGATCGTACGATGAACCCCAGAATCAGGGGTGAGTTCATGCCTAACCAGGCCAGTGGGGCTGGTTGTGAGCAGCCCGTGGGGGCATGAATCATAGCTCAGTGGAGATGATTACTATATATAGCCCGTGGGGGCAGAGAGAAAACCCGAGGTTCCAGGGTTAAGGAACAAGCACTTTGCCAGGTGAACCGCACGGGTAAGGGGTGCTATTTATGCGGGGATCCTGTTGCTAGTCACGCACCCGATGAGAGTACACCTACAGAAGGGCGACTGTAGGGTGGTACCTCAGAGGCATTACACACACAGCCCAGCATCATGAGATCTAAAAGCATATGTTGTGATATAAAAAGGGCCAATGGGCCCAATAGTTATCCCGAGAGGGAGAGCTTACTTGAGATGCCAGTGGGCAAGCAGATCCTGATGGGAGTCTGGGTTGTAGCTAAAGAATGCATATCTTCATATTGCAATGCATGAAGTTTTATTTTAATGAGTTATCTTTCAGTGAAGAGTTATTATAGAGTATTCCAGTACTGATATGTTATTTAAAGAATAAGCTACATTTTATTTATCTGATATCATGTTAAAAATGTACTTTGAGTTGTACAAGTTAAATAGTTTCAGCATACGATTGAAATTAAGAGGTTATGGTTCTCTATTTCTCCATAGTTAGATGGTTATCCAGTCACTGGGACTTAGGTCTCATCCCTCTATGATTTAAATGTTCTTTCAGATCAGTGAGTATTTCTGCCAGGATCACAAGATAAACAGGACAGGACCCTTAGCTGGTGAAGCTTGCTTGGATGCAAGAGTGTATAAATGCTAACCTTGTATATTGAGAGAGTGTAGTTGGATAATTGTATTTTGTATATGTGTATGTGTACAGTGGGATGTAATGATGTTTTAGACCTTTTTGGATATGAATACGAGACTTATGTTTTGGAGAAAATTATGAGCATGATGTGTGCACTTAGGATTTAATGTCGAATGTGAATGTGATCTTGTAAACTGCCTGAGGAATGTCATGAAAAATATTATCTGAGCAGGTTGATGCTTAATGTTGATTGGGTGATTTGTGTATATATTGAGATGAAAATGAAAAGTTTTTAACAGGATGTGTTTTCGTGTGTCTGCCACTTATGATAATTAGTTGGGGTTCTCTAGCTCTTTATGGAGCGCTACATAAAGACTAGTAAAACTCTATCCGATTACCACAAGTGTGCAGGTGTGCTATCGGTGGCCCCAGAGAGGAGGGGGAGCTGACATTAGGCTCCCGGACATTCGCTTCCTTTGCCAGAGTGCCGACCATGTTGACTGGACTCCGCGCCTCCTACTTTTGTCGGATCAACTCCTCCAAAGCATGGATCCGAAGCTCCAATCTCTCCTCCATGGCCGGATCTGATCGTTGTTGTTGCAGATTTCAATGTTCGAGGTCACGAATCAGCCCCTCGTGCACCTCCATCAGCTGATTATGCGAATTCCATAACTCTGTCAACTGCATGCTCAACTCCGCGCACATAGCCACCAAATTCATGGTTGATCCATCTCCTGGATCTCCCACTATCCCCTCCAACCGGATCACATGATCAGTAGTTGTCACTATATCTTGTGCTTGGAACTTGCTTCAACAGGGCTCTGATACCAATTTCTCCTAGCTCTGATACCAACTTGTCCTAGCTCTGATACCAATTGTCACCGGGCTTTCGATCGGCACATGCAAACGCTCCCTATGGCCACTAGGTCCTTGCGTTATTGGCGATGGCGTTAGAAGATTCCTTCTACTAACTAGCCTAGACCCCTGAACAATAAAATAAAATCCCCAAAGATAAGTCCCAACCCAAACATGATGATATACGAGAAGCACAACCTTCCCAACCAAAAAACTCTTTGCTAAGTAATTTGGAATAATGAGGTTGCCCAAAGGCTACAAAGACACTCATCTGAGTCCCCTACAAAGATCACACAAAGTGCCCACCCCAACCTCACTCAACAAGAACTGACCTGGATGCCTCGCACTCATGTGCGCACTGCTTGTGCGTCTCGGCCACGTCCTGCCAATGCCTAAGTCCACCTGACTCTGACCCTCGTGCACTTCGATCTCCACTGATCAGGTCGCTCGCCAACCTTGCGCACCTCCTCCTCTGGTCGCCTACTGGCCACACCCGAGCTCCTCTCGGATGCCTTGATCATTTGAAACTCGAAGCCTTGGCCTTGCATTCGCCCTTTCGCAAAGAACTCCCCAACCGATCCTTCTGCTTACATGCAATTTGATGCCCTTAGGCCTTGGGTTGCATCCCTTTAAATAGCTCCCCAACAACTTTCTTTCCACTGCCCAAGAGTCCCACGCCGCCTAGGACTCTTTTTCCACTTAGAACTCTTCTCCAATTAAGACTCTACCTTAATCGTTGGATGAAGAGATAAAGGCTAGGATCCTCCCATATCCACCACCCCAAAGAATCCAGCTGTTTGGATAATTCTTATCCATAATTCATCTCCCAAAAAATGATGGACTCTTGGAGTTAAAATCGTCAACTAGCACGGCCCAAAGACTCCTAAAAGAAATACGATGCTCCACATGCAAGGTGGTGGATAATCCCAGATAGCGCTGCTCAACAGCTATGCCATGCTGGCCGTGCCAGCCTGGCTGCGCCTGTCGGGCTGGTCGTCATCCTGAGCGGTCCGAGTCGTGCGCCTAGTTGGGCCGCGCGGCCACCTGGGCCTTACGCCCAGCTATGCCGCATGCTTGCGCGCCTGGCTAGGCCGCGCGCCCAGTTGGGCTATGTGCGCACGCGTCCTTCGCCTGGGCTGGACCGTGATAATAGAATTAGAAGAATAGAATTTTTCTTTATTTTTTATAAAAACAGAATAAAATTTTACCGTATAGGATGATTAAGACCATTAAATGAAGAATAAGTTCCTATCAAAATAGTTGTTTTTACTTTTATCTTATCCATCTACTGTTTTATTTTATTTTTTATCCTAATTCTTAATAGTAGCTATTATCTTTTTAAAAAAATAATTATCAAAATAAAAAATATATATTTATAATGTTGTTCAATCCTACTTAATATCAAATGCAGGATAAGATAATTTTATCCTATTTAATTTGTTATTTTGTTCTCTATCAAACGGGATAAATTTTATCATATTGTTCTATTATTTTTCTAATCCATTCTTATTTATATTTTATTATATCATATGTACCAAATATAATTTTAGAATTTTTCAAAGAAAGATAAAGATTAAAAAAAACTTTATTTGATTGAATCAAACCTACCCTGTTTATAGGTTGGCACGAGATTTTCATGTTGGGCTTCTTCCATTTTGCCAAGGTTGAATGTGCACCATGGTGCTGCTAACAGATTTGATCATGATGACTGTGGTGAATTTGCTCGCCACATGTTAATCCATCGAATGTTGATGGTGCGGGCACTAAGATCAAGCAGAGGATTCTTAACCCTCTGTAGATATCTGATTAGTTATGATTCAAGTCTTGAGTTGGAAAATAAAGTTTAGTTTATTTTGAGTCCCGTCTAATTCATTTTATTCTAAATTGAGTCATATCCAGTTCAGTTTATTTTAATGTGAGTCATGTAGTAAGTTTATCAGCTTATAAGAGAAGACATCAGTATTGGAGCAGAAGACAAGGCCATCACAGTCAGACAGAGCAGCTGCTAAATTCAAGTTGGTGCCATACCTACTTCAAGCAGCCCACATGCCACATAGCAGAGCAAGCAACCTTCCCGATCTGGATGATCATTTTCCTTATCTGGCCGATGCCAATTTCATGCCAAATTAAGCTGCTGCTGATTACATCTCAATCATATATAGAAGATCATCTGCCTCATCTGAACGCCACAGATTTCATGCCGAATCTAGCTGCCGCTGATTGCATCTAGAAGATCACCTTCCTCAACTAGACGCTGCAGATTTCATGCCAAATTAAGCTGCCATTGAATGCATCTAGAAGATCACTTTTCTCATCTAGACGATGCAGATTTCATGCCAAATTTGATTAGGGTGCCTTTTTTTTCTTTTCTCTCTTCCATATCTGTATTTTCTTGGGCCCCAAGTCTCTTGCTCTATAAAAGAGATCCTCTTGTATGAATGATGTATCTTTTATTATTAATCAATCAATCCAAGTTTTGAGTTATTGTGATTTTTGTTAATTGGTTCTCTGTGCTATGTTTTCCTTCTCTTGTGCGTGCCAACATCCCAAGTCTCTAGGAGAAACCCTGGCCGCCACCTTTGTCTTCTAATAGTGGATGCCCAAGAGCCCTTGGCCGGCCTCCCCTTTTCTCTACTCCTTCTTGTATCTTTGCTTCTATTCTAAATTTTCTCTATTATTCTTTAACCCTTGTATGGTTATCTTGCAGATCCCTCAGTAGCCATGAATCCAGGATTCAAGGTGATCGTCATCCAGGTCAGCGAATACTTGACCGTAGATCCGTGGGCTCAAGGCTTGGTCATCTAGGGCGCATCCGCCAAGCAGAGCAACCCCTTCAACACTTTGATCTTTCCCCTCTAGCCAGGTACACCCCTCTAATCTACTAGTAACTTTATTGTAGGAGAGCAAGCCCTACCGGGCTTCTTAGCCTCGACGGTCCTTCTTTCTTATTTTTTAGGAACTGTTTCGCGTGCGGATTTACTGTGAATTTTTTTGAATCCCTCTTAGGCTATTACTTTGGAAGAATAATCAACTGTAATTATTAATCATTAAAAAAGAAAAAATTACTTGCATGTGAATCGGTCCTGCATCAGTTTGGTATCAGAGCATAGTTAGGGCTTAATTTTAATTCACGTTATTATCAGTATATCATCTGTTAATTGAATTATTTCTGCCTGTATACAAATCAAAAAATTATGAAATTTATTTTTCTAGATTCATTATAATTTAAAGTATTTTTGTTATTTTTTGAGAATTTAATTCGATCTGTGAAAAAAATAAAAAAATTCTGAGATTTATTGCTATTTACAGATTTCTGGATTAGGGTTTGTGTTTTACATGTCATTCATCTGCATTAAATTACTCTTAAGGGCTTTCATTGATGTCAGATAAGGGAGGGATTGACACCCTTTCCTTGGCCCAAAACAACCACCCGTGCATTCCGATCCCAAGCCTCTAATCTAAAACTGAGTAGCAACTTAATTGACATTTGCCCTAGAGGGCTAGGGACACCAACAGTCGGTTTAGTGTACTGAAGGAGACTAGTACAAATCAATCTGGCGTGTGCTCTGAAATTGGTGTCTAGAAGGGAGGTCAAATGTCAAACAACTTAAGCGGAGTGTTGGGGTTATTCTAATTAGGCACCTACAATTTGCGGACGAGCCTCCCCCCTTCCACTTGTCCCAACTGGCCAATTGAAGAGTTACTGTTAGATTGGCTTGCATTAAGCCAAATCCTTTACTCTGGATGACTAGGTCTAGCATACCATAGTCCGAGTCAGTCTGTGTCTTGTATGCTTGATTGTGCTTGCATGTGCACTAGATCAGGAGCATCTTTTTGCCCGTCACCACCTCCATTACAGGCTGAACCCATGGCTAATCAAAGCATTGATGATCACTTAAGGATCATCACTGAACAACTGAGGCTAGATTAGGTTCTGGGTTCGATCAAGTCAAAACTAGGTTGGGCATCCTAGAAGAAGCCCATGAGCCCCACACTGAGTCTGATCATGAGACCCCACCTCATCCTAGAGAGCCCAACAGCCTGACCTCTACATAAGGCCAAACCCTAGGAGACCACTTCGACCTGGTCTAGTCCTAGATGTCCTCCCTAGGAGACCCAATCATGAGGCAGTAGACCAAGAAGAAAGAGCCCTTAGAAGTGTCAGACTTGAAGCACCTACTTTCGATGGCTCTATGGACCCTAAGGACTACCTAGATTGGGAGGAAGGATGAACCAGTACTTTGACTGGTATGACATGTCTGAAGAGCATAAGTTTAAGTTTGCCAAGCTCAAGTTAGTACGACAGGCTAGGTTATACTGGGCCATAGTCACCTGGCAATTATTAGAGGGAAGAGACCCCATAGTCACTTGGCACGCCATGAAGGCTAGACTTAGGTCCAATTATGTCCCCACATCGTATGAATAGAGCCTATTGGACCAGTGGTAGGGATTAATTCAGGATAGTAAAACTGTGAATGAATACATTGCTACATTCCAAGAGTATACCATGAGGTGTAATATCGTTCAGTCTGAGGAAGTCACCCTATCCAAGTTTAGGTATGGCCTGAGAGCAAATATTCAAAGAGAACTCTACCTAAGAAGGGTACACGATTTAGAAGAAGCTTACCAAGTTGCTAGGGATTATGAACGTTTTCAGAGAGGGCCACCCTATCGTAGATCAGAGGCTACCAAGAGCCCTAGCCCATATCCAGGATCTAGCCAGGCCTATCCTAGTCATCCAGACCTACCCAGTACTTAGACCCCCGCCAGACTTTCCAGGTCGACCCAACACTAGCCGACCCAGTACAAGCCAAACTGAGTTGAGTCGACCCCAGAATAGTACCCCTATACCTAGAGAGGATAAGGGCAAATCTATAGAGGTCCAAAGAAATTAACCCCCAGATCAAATGCTTTAGATGCAACAAACTGGGACATATGATCAGCCAGTGCCCAGTCAGATCCCTTCATATAGATGAGTTACCTGAGACTGAATCCGAGTCCCTAGTTGAGCCTGAGGGAGAGGTCTATGAGGCTGATACCCATCTGATAGATGAGTACGATGGAGAGGAGGAAACATTTGAGTCTGAAGACCTACTAGGAGTGGTTAGATGTATCTTGACCCAGACTCAAACTAAGGACCAGGAAGATTGGCGTAGGACTAACATCCTACAGACTTTTGTTAAGATAGGGGATAAGGTGCTCAAGATCATAGTGGATAGCGGGAGTTGTGTCAATGCCATCTCTACCAATACAGTTAAGTCATTAGGATTGACCACAGTTCCCCATCCTAGTCCCTATAAGGTCTCGTGGGTAGATTCCACCTCTATCCCAATCAAGTCCAGATGCCAAATACTAATCAAATTGCAAAATTATGAGGAAAAGATCTGGTGCGATGTAATTCCTATGGGTGTTAGTAGTATTATATTAGGTCGACCTTGGCTTTTACGATCACGATGCCACCTTGTTTGGTCGATCCAACATCTGCTCTTTAAACACAATGGGAACAAGTATGTAATACATCCAACTCCACCTAGGGACCCAATCAAGAAAGGATCTAGCAACCTTAAGGATAGCAAGCCAAGAGTTAATCTGATTAAAGCTAAGGAATTAGAAAAGGACATCACTGAGGGTAATCCTGTTTGGATTTTGACCACTAAAGAGATCTATGAATCAGTCCAAAAGGAACAACCCCCAGAAGTAATTGAGATCCTAGAGGAGTTTAAGGATGTCTTCCCTGAAGAATTGCCTAATCAGTTACCACCCTGAGAAACATCCAACATGCCATTGACCTGATCCCAGGATCCACCCTCCCAAACCTTCCCATTATAGGATGAACCCCACTGAGCATCAAGAACTACAAAAACAAGTGGGAGAATTACTTAGGAAAGGTTTCATTAGGGAGAGCTTAAGTCCTTGTGCAGTTCCTGCACTATTAACCCCTAAGAAGGATGGTACCTGGAGAATGTGCATGGACAGTAGGGCCATCAACAAAATCACTATCAAGTATAGGTTCCCTATCCCCATGCATTTTGGGCTGGTCTATTTTGATGATATGCATTAATTTAGTATGCAAGACCAAAGAGGACCATCTTAACCATCTCAGATTAATCTATCAGACCCTTAGAGAGAATAGCCTATATGCAAACCTTAAGAAGTGTGATTTCATGACGCATAGGGTTATCTTTCTAGGTTTTGTGGTAACCCCAGAAGGTGTTTCAGCGGATCCTGAAAAGGTTAGGTCGGTCGTAGAGTGGCCGGTACCCATGAACGTCCACGATGTCCGCAGCTTCCATGGCCTAGCAACCTTTTACAGGAGATTCATTAGGGGATTTAGCACCATCGTCGCACCCATCACTGATTGTATTAGGAAGGATAATTTTGAGTGGACTAAGTCAGCTAATAAGGCCTTCCTAGAGCTTAAGGATAGGATGACTCATGCACCCATACTTAGACTTTCAGACTTTTCTAAGGTGTTTGAGGTTGCGTGCGATGCGTCGGGAGTAGGCATAGGTGGAGTGTTAAGCCAAGAAAATCACCCCATAGCTTTCTTTAGTGAAAAACTAAATGAAGCTAAACTTAGATATTCCACCTATGATAAGGAATTCTATGCGGTAGTACAAGCCTTAAGTATTGGAGACATTACTTACTACCGCAGGAGTTTGTCTTATTTTCTGATCATGAGGCACTCCGATTTCTGAACTCCCAAAAGAAGCTAAATTCTAGGCACGACAAATGGGTTGAATACATTCAGGCATACACTTTTATCCTAAACACCGTGCCGATATAGAAAATAAGGTAGCAGATGCCCTAAGCCGTAAGTCTTTGTTGTTGAGTACTGTTAGCACCGAAGTTATAGGATTCGACCAATAAAAGATGAGTATGAGACCTTCATGACTTTGGTGAAATTTATAAGATCCTTCAGCTAGGGCCATCCAGTACCAGTGGAGATTATACCATCCAGGATGGTTACCTTTTTAGGGGCAATAGACTTTGTATCCCTAGGACGTCACTTAGAGAATTCCTAGTCTGGGAAACGCATGCTGGGGGATTAGCTGGTCATTTTGGAAGAGATAAGACTATTCTAGCGATAGAGGACCAATTTTACTGGCCAGGATTAAAAAGGCTCGTTGCCCTGATAATAGCCCGATGTCGAACTTGTGCCGTTGCAAAACAGCAGAAGCAGAACACCGGTCTATATACTCCTTTGCCAGTGCCTGATCGTCCTTGGCAAGACCTCAGTATGGACTTCATTCTAGGATTACCTAAAACCCAGAAGAAGCACGACTCCATCTTTATAGTGGTCGATAGGTTCTCTAAGATGGCTCATTTCATCCTTGTTCGCAAACCTTTGACGCGTCTAGGGTAGCCCGACTTTTCTTAGACAGCATGGTCAAGCTCCATGGCCTACCTAAGACCATTGTTTCTGATAGGGATGTTAGGTTCACCAGCTACTTTTGAAAAACGCTATGGCATCTGTTAGGGACCAAACTTAATTTTTCATAGCCTTTCACCCCCAAATGGATGGGCAAACTGAAGTGGTGAACCGTAGTCTAGGAAACCTTCTTAGGTGCCTTGTAGGCGAACACCTAGGGACGTGGGATTTATTACTTCCTCGTGCAGAGTTCGCCTACAATAGCTCAGTGAACAGGTCCACGGGCAAGAGTCCATTTGAGATAGTCCATGGGTACAAGCCTAATCGTCCACTTGATCTAATTCCTTTACCCCTCCACACACGAGTCTCAGAGTCCGCACAAGCATTTGCACAGCATATCAAAGACTTACATAAGGACATTAGCCAAAAAATAAATCTAAGTAATGAAACTTATAAAAGACTGGCTAACTCCCGAAGAAGAGCCAAAGAGTTCGGTGTAGGGGATTATGTCATGGTTAGGCTTAGGCTGAACGGTTCCCACCAGGTACCATTAAGAAACTTCACGCTCGCGGAGCTGGTCCCTTTAAAATAATAGAGAAGGTAGGACCCAATGCCTATGTGCTAGATCTGCCCTCGGATTGGGGCATTAGCTCTACCTTCAATATTGCAGACCTAGTAGAATATAGGGAACGACAGCGATTCCTAGTGAGTACTTTGGACCTAACCCTCCTTTCATGAGCGAACCTACCCAAGAGTGTCCACCACCAATTTTACCTGAGCGAGGAGAGCGGATCGAGCGTATCCTAGATGATCAAGCCATTACGACCTGAACCGCGTTATCAACGCTACCTGGTCCGATGGCAGGGTCGCTCGAATCTAATGATTCATGGATTACTCGAGAGGACTTGCAACACCTCGACCCAGACCTACTAGAGAGATACCAGAGCCAGAATGACCCATACTCGATAGGGTCGAGTTCTTCCCACCCCGGGAGAATTGGTGCGGGCACCAGGATCAAGCAGAGGATTCTTGACCCTCTATGGATATCTGATTAGTTATGATTCAAGTCTTGAGTTGAAAAATAAAGTTTAATTTATTTTGAGTCCCATCCAGTTCATTTTATTCTAAATTGAGTCCTATCCAGTTAAGTTTATTTTAATGTGAGTCACGTAGTAAGTTCATCAGCTTACAAGAGGAGACATCAGTATTGGAGCAGAAGACAAGGCCATCACAGTCAGACAGAGCAGCTGCTAAATTCAAGTTGGTGCCACACCTACTTCAAGCAGCCCACATGCCACCTAGCAGAGCAAGCAACCTTCCGATCTGGATGATCATTTTCCTTATCTGGATGCCATAGATTTCATACCGAATCTAGCTGCCACTGATTGCATCTAGAAGATCACCTTCCTCATCTGGACGCTGCAATTTCATGCCAAATTAAGCTGCCGCTGATTGCATCTCAATCATATCTAGAAGATCACCTGCCTCATCTGGATGCCATAGATTTATGCCAAATCCAGCTGCCGCTGATTGCATCTAGAAGATCACCTTCCTCATCTGGACGATGCAAATTTTATGCCAAATTAAGCTGCCACTGATTGCATCTAGAAGATCACTTTCCTCATCTGGATGTTGTAATTTCATGCCAAATTTGATTAGGGCACCTTTTTTTTTTTTCTCTCTTTCATATCTGTATTTTCTTGGGCCCCAAGTCTCTTGCTCTATAAAAGAGACCCTTTTGTATGAATGATGTATCTTTTATTATTAATCAATCAATCCAAGTTTTGAGTTATTGTGATTTTTTTAATTGGTTCTCTGGTGCTATTGTTTCCCTCCTCCTGCATGTGCCAACATCCCAAGTCTCCAGGAGAAACCCTGGCCACCACCTTTGTCTTCCAATAGTGGATGCCCAAGAGCCCTTGGCCGGCCTCCCCTTTTTTCTACTCCTTCCTTGCTCTTTACCTCTATTCTAAATTTTCTCTATTATTCTTTAACCCTGGTATGGTGATCTTGCAGATCCCTCAGTAGCCACGAATCCAGGATTCAATGGTGATCATCATCCAGGTCAGCGGATACTTGGCCACAGATCCGTGGGCTCAAGGCTTGGTCATCTAGGGTGCATCGCAGGCAGAGCAACCCCTTCAACACTTTGATCTTCCCCCTCTTGCCAGGTATACCCCTCTAATCTACTAGTAACTTTATTGTAGGAGAGCAAGCCCTACCGGCTTCTTAGCCTTGGCGGTCCTTCTTCCTTATTTTTTAGGAACTGTTTTGCATGCGGATTTACTGTGAATTTTTGAATCCCTCTTAGGCTATTACTTTGGGAGAATAATCAACTGCAATTATTAATCATTAAAAAAGAAAAAAAATTTACTTGCATACGAATCAGTCCTGCATCAGTTGATGATAAAATCTACATATAATATTATACATTAAAGTTGCTATTTTTTTAATATTTTATCATTAAATTTAATATTATCTTAACTAAAACATAAAATTATATTATAAAAAATGTTACTATATTAAATTTAATATCAAAAGTGGTATACTCTAAGGAAAAAGTTAGAATAATAAGAAACATGTGGATGATAAGATTGTGGAATGAAAGGTGATTTTTTTTTTGTTACAAGCGGGCGATCACACCACTCTGGCGTGAGTCAAACCCGTAAGATCAGAGTACAAAATTTACTGCAAAATAACAGGACAAGGGACACCGAGTGCCATTTCTACTGGTCAGGATGGTAAGCAACGGTAAAAGCAACCCAATCCGCCGCAGCATTGTCCTTCCGATAAACATGACGAATCACGGGGGCACATGTAGCCTGAAGAGAGACTCTAATATCTCTGATAAGAGGATTTAGAAGAGAATATGGATCCCCATCCCGACTAATCCACCCGATAATCGTGAGAGAGTCTCCTCAATGATCAATCGGCGATAGCCCAAATGACGAATAGCATGAGTAATGCCAGCCCATGCAGCTTGAAGCTCAGCCAATGGGACTGAAATGTCAATAGAGCTATGACCACCAGCCGCAAGTAACTGACCCTCATCCCCACGAATAACAAACCCTAAACCAGCAGTACGATCGAAGACAGAACCATCAAAGTTCACTTTGACGTAACCCAGGGTGGGGGCTCCCAAGAGACGAAGACCGTAGATCGATGCGCTACCGAAGCAGCAGGGGAGTCCCAATGGCAGGCCCGTCAGTGTGAATGCTAAAATGACAGCGTGTGTACTTCTTGGCATGAAAGAGAGCACGACGAGTATCACCTGAGGTGAGGCCGTCTCCTCAGCAAATACAATCCAGTTCCGAGATAGCCAAATATGATAAGCCACATAGGCTGATAAAATACCCTGAGAGCGGGGACCACTCTGGTGACGCAGCATGCAGGAATGAAAGCCGGGTGGGTCCATACTCCAAGAACCATGGGGTAAAGTGGGTCAGCTGCCATATTGAGACACGAGGACACATAAATATGACATGATCGACCGATTCATCCTGCATACCACATATTGGGCAGAGAGGCAATATAGAAAGACCACGATCAGCCAATAGGGAATAGGTAGGTAGGCATCCCACATGAGCTTTCATAAAAAGAGCTGAATCCTAGGGTGTGCTGGCAACTGCCAAATCTAGGCAACATTATCGAGGCCCAAAGTCTGAGAGTGAAGCGGGCAACCAGATCCCTAGAGGGGGCGCAAGGAAGACAGGATCGACGCCAAAGTCTGATGTTCGACCCAGCCGAAAGAGGAAGAGGCATGGCGAGGATCCTATGCAAGCTCAGTCCCAAACAGCCAGACACCGTAGGGGCATTCCAACCAGCACTCTCCTGGAAAATCAAAAATGAAACAAGCTGAGAGGGTTCAACATTAGAGCTGATAAAAGTCGGCCATCGAGATAGTTAAAGATCAGTTATACATGTGTCCAAATAACATCAACAAAGTCCCATCCCAATCATGCAGTGGATATCAGTCATAATAGTAGGGGCAGCCTGGAAATCGCAGCCATAAGAAGGAACATCCAGGGGGAAACTGAAGGCCGAGTCAGTAGTCCAGCTACCGTATCTGCCACGCATGACAGTACTCCAAAACAATGAGGGTCCAGCAGGAATTTGGAAGCATGCCTCGCCATAATAGCCTCTCGATGGAGCACCAAGGATTGGATCCTAAGACTGCCCTCACGAGTAGGAAACAAACAATGTCCCAAGCTAATAAATGAAGACCATGGCTCCCCTGCATAGATGCCCAGAGAAAGTCCCGTATGCGCTCTCAATCGGCGGAGGCAGGTAGTCAGAATCAAAGTATTGGATAACAGATAGGAGGAAGTATGTAAGAATAGAGCGGATCAAGGTGACACGCCCCATCATAGAAAGATCCGAAACCTGCCAACGATCCAAGCGAGATGAAATCCAACGATCAAGGTCCTCAAAATCATGCTGTTGGGGCGCCGCCATGTAATAGGAATTCCAAGGTAGGTCAGGCGGTCAGAGGAGGTGAGATCCCAACCAACTGGAGATGGCAGCATGACAGCGGGGAGAGGTCGAAGGGCTGAAACAAAGATAGATTTCTGCAAGTTGACCTGTTGCCCCGAGGCTAGGCAATAAGACTGAATAATAGCAGAACAGATGGTACATTCGAATAGAAGCTGGCTAAGCAGAATACAGTCATCAGCAAAAGAAGATGAGTGAGAGGAGGTCCGTAAGGCCCAGTCATATAAGGCTACAATCGAGATGCCCCGATCGCTGGTCAAGAGCACAGACAAATCATCAACGCACAGAATGAACAGGAACGGAGAGAGAGGGCATCCCTGGCGGAGATCGACAGCAGAGAGAAAAAACTCGATCGGACTACCATTAATAATAATAGAAAAAGAGGGCCCTTGAACACATACCATAACCCATTCAATGAAAAGATCAGCAAATCCAAACTCCGTAGCGTGTGACGAAGAAAGGTCTAACTCATCCTGTCATAAGCTCTCTCCATGTCTAACTGAACAGCCATGAGAGGCTAACGACAAGTGGCACTAGAGGTCATGCATAAATCCTGGGCAATAAGAGCATTATCAGTGATACTGCGCCCATGATGAAAGCCCCCTGCTCTGGAGAGATCAAACGGGGAATCACCCCCTGCAACCGAGTAACCAGGGTGCGAGCGCAGACTTTATATAGGGTGGTACATAAGCTGATCGGCCTATGATGCTGGGGAAGCAGAGCATTCCCTCTATTGGGAACAAGGGCAAGAAAAGTCCTCTGCCAATCTGGAGGAATTGCTTGGAAGAGAAGACAGACTAATAGCCAAGATGACATCCTGCCCAACAATATCCCAGTAGTAGCGAAAGAAGAACGGCGGAAAGCCATTTGGACCAGGAGCTTTTTCAGGTCCCAGAGCCCAAACCACAGAACAAATCTCCTCCGCCAGGACCTCCCGAATCAATAGACCATTATCATTCTTTGAAACCTGCAGCTCGAGTAGCAGTGATAATGGGGGAGTCAGAGGCAGAGACCTCCGACCAGCGAGACTGAAGAAATGAAAATCTGCTCCCGAATAGCCCCATCATCATCAAGGATGTTACCATTCGCATCACTAATCTACCGTATCAGATTGGCAGCATGCCTAGCCACAGTGGCCTGGTGAAAGAACCTGGTATTTCGATCTCCTTCTTGGATCCACTGAACCCGGGACCACTGTCACCAATAGGTCTCCTGCTGCCGGAGCAAGGAATGATGCAAAGCCAAACTACGCCTGAGAGACTGAAGATCAAGCTCAGTTAGGTGACCCTCCGCATCCTCCTGAGCCTAAAGAGTAGCAATATCAGCTTCCACAGTCTGGACTTGCTGCATGAGATCCCCCACCTCTCTTCTATGCCATCTTAAGAGTCTGCGCTTAGTGAGTTCTAAGCGGCGAGAGAGCCGATAAGTAGAATTCCCTCTAATAGGCATTCGCCACACTGACTTATGAGGGACCGAATCGAAGAATAATACGTCCAAAACTGCTCAAACCGAAAATGCCCCTTTTTGTGAGATGACAGCTTAGTAGAGATAAGGAGGGGACAGTGGTCCGACGCAATCCGAGGGAGATGAGTAGTAGTTGCGCAGGAAAAGGACTGCATCCAGGATGAGGAAGCCAAAGCCCGATCCAGCCGCTCCCACACATGAGCAGACCCACTACAATTATTACACCAAGTAAACTGCGGCCCCAAAAAGCCCAGATCAAAAAGGCCAGCAAGGAAATGAAGGAGCAAATTCTATGGAGTTCGGAGAATCCACAAATCTATGCCCCCACGCTTCTAGAAGCATCCAAAATACAATTGAAGTCCCCTGCAATGAGAGTGGGGAGGCCCTAGCCTAATAAAGTGAGAATCTCATACCAGAGATCGCCGCTGACGAAAGTCAGTACTGCATAGACACCCAGAAGCAGCCAGGGCGGAGAGATCCCCTCCGATATAATCAGGGCCACCTGCTGGTGACTATGGTGAAAGGCATCAACTTAGATAGCAGGGTTCCGCCACAGGGCCAAAATACCCCCAAGAGACCATTAGCTTCCACTGCATAGGAAGACCAACTACGGGAGACTCGCCGCCGGAAACTGAAGACTAGGTTCCGACAGACGAGTTCCAACAAAACACATATATCAAAATGATGAATCTGCAGAAGCCTACCAAAGGAGGAACGAAAGGATGGTTTCAACGCTCCTCGAACATTTCAAATGAGAATCTTCATAAGGAAAGAAGCGAGGTAGCCTTAGGCCCCACCCTAAGCCACCGTCATAATCCTGTCTGAATGGTCTCCCGAATCAGGACACTGCACCAGGAGTCCCTGATCAGGCAACTAACACACAACCTGATCAAGGGGAACCGGCTGTGAGCTGACTCCATTGGAACAACATCATTCAGAACCATAGAGTGAGATCCTTCTTGCCTAGAGACAGAAGGGGAAGCAGCTATGGTATCTTTACCCTAGGGGGTCCAGATATTATAGGAGGAACAACTTCCACTGAAGGGCCTTTTCCTAGAGTAGACACCCAGCCCTTAACTTTTGAAATCTTAGGTAACAACCTGGGCCCACTAAGCTCACCGGCCCGGGCCTTTCAGGGAAGCTGGATTGGCATCCACCCGGCCCTTAGAACATCCGGCCCAGCAGTCCGATCCAATAAGGCTAAAAGGATTAGTGGCCACTTTCCCATCCATAGGCAGCTAAGATCCAGGATCAGCACTTGAATCAGTTTTCTGAGTCCCAGAGGAATCTCTGCCTGAGCATCAGAAGTCTGGGCCTTGAATTGGAAAATAGATTCTGAAGATAGCTGCTTGTCATTCAGCATAATTGGGAGATTGTTCTTCCTCCTACCCTTAGAGGCCTTCTGAGTTTTGGAGTGAGTTACAGAAGTCAGAGAGACCCCAGAAGAGCCCACGAGAGCAGAGTTGGTTATTGTATCAGAATCTACAGTAACCGACACGGAGGGAGTCACCCGGCACAGTCCCTTCTCCCCCTGGTGTTCTAGTTGATGAAAACAACACTGGGAAGGGAGGCGACGGCACAACACTCCTACGAGAGACCTTACCCGGATTCAGCCATCCCTCCAGCTCATCCTGAGACGCTGCTTTAGCCTTGCCAAAGACTCCCCAGCTATGGCCTTGCCCGATACATCCCCGGCATTAACCCGAACAGGGGGAGGCTTCCGATGATGGAGAGCAGCCATCCAAGGGCCAAACTAGGAGCAACCGCAGAGGACTCCGGAGCCGTTGAAGACGAACACAGTCGGTCATATAAAGAGATCCACAGTGTGAGCATATGCAATCTACGTGCTCATACGCAAATTGCTGCCAGAAAGGGGATCCATGAGCTCTTAATCTTGCCCTCGCCGGAGAGGCTTGCTCAAATCAACCCTACATGGCACCAGCAAAGCTTCCCCTCCGCCTCTCTTTTGTGAAAGCATCCGCCTCCACAAAATGACCGGCCATCGAAAGAATACTTTGGAGAGTCTCCTCATTCCAATATTCAATCGAAAGGTTGGGAAGGTAATCCATAACAGAGCAGAGCACAATGCATCATCCACAGGATGAAATCAGGTCGCCATGCCTCCATCACAAGCGGTTGACCATTCACAACCTAGGGCTGCATCAAAGTAGCACATTTGGCAGCCGGGAGTCCAAACTTCAGCATAATTGTTCGATGAGCCAGAGAGATGGAATCAATCCGGCCAGCAAGTCCTGCCCGACGAAATTCCCTGATCAAGCTTCCGGGGGAACCCATCTTAACAGAGACCTCACAATCAAACCTGAAGCAGTCCAATCCTTCGTCTCGTCGATCGCCGCCGTAGAAAGCTGGATAATCTCCGAAAACTGAAGTTCCAGCCCTGTGACTTCAACAGGGGATGGCAACGAAGCAGACCAGGTAAACAAGCTCCCTCCTTGCATTGCGACGGCGCTTGCGATCCGAACGACCATCAGCACCGGAGGCAGAATAGAGCTGCTGTTAGCCATAACAGCAGAGCAGCGATCGCCTGCACCATCAGAATCATCGGAGATCAAACGATAAAGCTTTTGAAGCACTAATTTAAAGCAGTCAAGTTTTTGAGGAAGGATGCTTTAAGAATCGAATGCATCAAAATTACTGTAGCAATCCTTTCGATTCACTATAGCCACAATCGCCTACAATCGCCAGCTCGGACTCCAAAACCACGCACGAAAGGTGATTCTTGAGTAGAAGCGGTAGCATGCCTGTTTCTTTGACTAAAACTAGCTTAATTTCAAATGAATGCTGGTTTAGTTTTCTTTGGCACGAAGGAAGTAAAATGATTTGATAGGATGTCTATTCCTTCTATTAAAAAATATTTTTATTTTAAATAAATAATAAATTAGATTTTAATTGGCATGAAGGAGTCATTGTGGATGCGAATCATATTCTACTTTTCCAATGTAACGGAGTCCCATACTTTCCACGTCTTTCAGATTGTTGCCCCACTTGCCAGGAAAACGTGCGCCAGTGGACTTCGTTTGTTGACCTTGAAAGGATAATTAGGTGAACTCCATTTGTCAAATTTGCGCGCATTATTGTTAAAGTCTCGCGTTTGGGCAGTAGTACCTTGCGTGCGGTTTCTTCCTCGGCCGACAGGAACCCGTCAGCCATCCACAGCCCAGCATCAACCCTTCACGCGTCGAAGGGACCGTAATTTCGATTCACTTGATCAAGATGGCGGTTCCTGATTGTCGTCTTTCAACACCGTTCCGTTCGATTCTTCGTCACGTCAGATGTCGAGTCAAGTCAGTAAAGAATTTAAAAAAAGATAACACAATAAATCATCAATCTTTCGTGTCGAGTCAAGTCAAGTAAAGAATTTAAAAATAAAGATGCCACAATAAATCGTCGATTTGTCAGCTAGTAAAAACAAGTATTCCAAATTAAAATCTTATCGTCATCATTTCATGATTTAATAATTTTAAATAATAAGAAGCGTTGAATAGCCATGTCGTTTTTTAACGCTTTCAATATATATATTTTTTTACAAGCAAACGATGGCATTAGTCTGGCATGAGCAATTCAAAATATCAAAATACATAATTTATTGTAAAATAAAGTATAAATCATCAATATATCATTTTCATAGGTCACAATAGCGAGCTGCAACATAGCGATCCAATCAGCGCAGCATTGACTTTTCTATAAACATGACGAATCAGTGACGCATTTATAGACGAAGAGAATCCCAAATTGCATGAAGCAAGGGGTTGGTGGTGTAAAGATCCTCATCCCGACGAATCCAACGAACAATCTTGAGAGAATCTCCCTTAATGATCAATCTGCTAGAGTCAAATAACGAACACCATAGTTGATTCCAGCCCAAGCAGCCTGAAGCTCCGTCATAGGGACCGATATGTTAAGGGAGCCATGGCCACCGGCTGCAAGTAATTCACCTCAGACCCCTAATAACAAAAGGACCCAGCAATACGATCCGAGATAGAACAATCAAAGTTCACTTTGACATAACCTAGGAGTGGAGGCTCCCAAGATACATAGATCGTAGAACGGTGCGCTGCCGAAGCAATAGGGAATCCCAGAGACCGGGTCGGACAGAGTGAACATCAGAAAAGAACGGTCATACTCCTTGGCAAGAAGGACAGCCGTTCTGATGATCGCCTGGGGTGGGACTGTCTCCTCAATGAAAACCATCTGGTTCCTGGTAAGCCAAATATGATAAGCCAGATAAGCTGAAACAACACCCTAGGAGCCCAGACCGCTTGGGTAGCTAATCGAATGGCTTGCAAGAAAGAAAGCCGGATGGGACCCGCCTCAGTCAACCACGGGGTGAACTGCATCTGCTGCCAGATCCTCCTCGCACGAGAGCAAATAAAGATGACATGATCGACCGACATATCATCTAGCCCATAGATTGGGCAGAGAGGCAAAATGGGGAGTCCACGGCTAGCCAAAAAGAACAGGTAGGAAGGCAGTCCCAATTAAGCTTCCATAAAAAGAGCCAAATCCTGGGTAGATGGGCAAACGCCATATCCAAGCAACATCACCCAACCCGAAATCTGAGTGCGGAAGCAGTCAACCAGATCCCTAGTAGGAGCATAAGAGAGGCAGGAGCGCCTAAAGTCTGGTATCCGAGTCAACTGAGGGAGCCAGGGGAATGGCGAGAATCCTATGTGCAAGCTCAGTCCCAAAAAATCGGAAAACAGTGGAAACATTCCAGACATTACCGTCCTGGCAGATCAAAGAAGATACTGGCATAGAGGGGTCAACAGCAGTACTAAGAAAGATCAGCCAGCGGGATAGAGGAATGTCAGCAATCCAACTATCCTGAGTAATATCAACAGATCTCCATCCCCAATCATCCAATGAATATCGGCCCTAATAGAAGGGGCAGCATGACAGATCGCCCGCCAAAACAAAGAACACCCATGGGGAATACATGAGATCGAATCAGAAGACCAGGCACCATATCTACCTCTCATAACAAAGCTCCAAAAGTAGTGAGGATCCAACATAAATCTAAAAGCATGCCTAGCGAGCAGAGCCTACGAAGAAGCAAAGACTAAATCCCCAGCCTGCCCTCTCGAATAGGCAGACAAACAATATCCCGTGAGAGGAGATGAAGACCATGACCTCCCTGTCTCGAGCCCCAGAGAAAATCCCGGAATCGCCTCTCAATCCGACGAAGACAGATAGCTGGAATTAGGGTGTTAGATAACAGATAAAGGGGGAGCGAAGTGAGGATGGACCGAATCAACATAATCTGTTCCATCATAGAGAGGCTGAGACCTGCCACCTGCCCAACCGATCAGAAATCCGACGATCAAGATCCCCGAAATCGCACTGTCCGGGGACGACGCCCCGAAATAGGGATCCCAAGATACGATAGATGGTCCGAGTGGAAGGAGATCCCTAACAACTGGGAGATCGCAGTCCGACGACGAGGGGAGATCGAAGACTGAAACATATGATAGATTTCTGCAGATTGACCTGCTGACCGAAGGCTTGGCAATAAGCCTAAAGGATAGCAGAGAGACCGCCACATTCTGAGTAAAAGCTGGGCTAAGTAGAATTAGAATTGAGATGCATGTAGCACCTTCTTCCAAGTACACCTATTTTCTTGGAAGTAATCTACCTAACAAGATTAGGAAAAGAAAATGTTCCCAGATATTAGAACAATGTATTTTAACTAACATGGTTGATAGCCCTAGTAATAAATCAAGAAAATATTGATTAAGGATGGTAAAATTAGAGAACACAAAAACATATTTGAACATGGTACGAAATGAGTGAGCTCGGATTGGTCTTAAATAAGTTTAAATTATAAATATATTCAATAATTATGATAAAATAATTGTATAATGTCGCGAGTTAACTTGTAAACCAAAAATGATTCGTTTATAACTTATTTAATCATTGACATATTAAATGAGCTGTATAAATTAATTGGATCATATCTATACATATTAAGTCATGTATATTTTTATTCAGTAAATTATATTGTACCAATTGGATATGGTTTATTTATTAAATGAATTATGTGTGCCATCTCATGTTATATTACGTGTGTATTCATATTTAATTTTATTATGATTGATTAATTATATTATATTTGTATCATTATATATATTATTATATGATACGAATATTGTATGAAAAAACATGAACTGCTCTTACATTGATACTATGACACCATGAATTATAACCTGAAAAGATATATAAAATCATAAAGTATCATGATATAGTTGTATGTTTGTGTGTATTTTTAATGGAGCAAATGGTCTAATATTGCTTATTAAACATAAGCGATGAAAAGATATAATATTACATGTTAATGTATATTGGATGCTAAGTGATATATGATAATAACACCTTACCAATATTAGGACAATGGATAAATTGTTCAAACTTGACTTGCATAATGATTATTTTATGACTTTCAAAACTTCTTAATTAAAAGAAAAGAATCTTGTTAAGTCTAATATATATTATTAATCATCTCTCATTTCTCAGATACAATATTCCAACCTATTTAATTAAATTTGCATTGATTAATATCTCACTCATTGGTTGACGTCCATGAGAAGATGTCCATCTTAAGAGGTTTCTAATTATGCGCTCGGCACGAATAATTAATCTATAGTTTATACCAAGGAATCGGGGTTTGTTTCCCTGTCCTTGATTCTTAAAGGGGATAAAAAAATAGAGAAAAATAATTTGCTGGAAAGCAACTGCAGCTAAAACCCAAGCACCGTTCCAAATCCGCAAATTATTATGACCATCCCTGCCTTATCCCAGGAATATCATCTAAATGCCTTTGAATTTGTCAATCAAGTTTATTAGTGGGAGCCTTCAGCCGCTGTGAAACTAATTATTAACCACCAACTTCACACGTTATTGTTCTTTCCACCACCTTGCCACGTCTTCCTCCTGTGGTTTGTCTGACTTAGTTTCTAAGCTAACATACAACATGATAATTTAGTCAAAGGAGAGGAAGCCAAATATATTTACAACTACCGATAGATCTTAATGCAACTTCTCTAGAGGCTAGAATCCAGCAAATGTTTTGTACAGACACTTTCTAATTTAATTAATTTATTAATAGATTAAAATCATAAGTGAAAGTTAATCAGAAGCAGATAAGCTTAAACTATAAATACTTTAAACTTGTTTTCTCATCCGATATAGATAAGCTAGCTAGAATTTATTTGAACTATATTGTTGGTGCTGCAAGGATAGCTCCATGCCATAACTATGGATAAGCATGTCAAATCTACTTCGATTTGATCATTCATGCTGTAAGAATGACTTCTCATAATTTTACTATTGTCCTATGAGTAATTTTTTTTTCTTATCCATAAACTTCTGCACACTTAAATCTAACTGAATCCACATGGCCTTAACACTCGAGTGAAAATTAATTGAAAGTAGGTGAATTTGAGTTATAAGCACGTAACATTTTTTTTTTAATCCGATATATATTATTTTAAGATATTACATATTCTATGAATGATTTTAAAATGCTAAATGCCCAGACATCTTAGGACCATGATTTTATGACTAAAATTGAGATTTTAATGATCATGACCTGAACTATTCACCCACTCGCTTACAAGAAATAAGGAAGTATAAGGAGGCTCAAAGATGGCCTCAGGGAAAACTTCCAATTTTCAAGTTAGCTAAATAGGATAAAAACAACATATGGTTCTTAAGATGCGTTTCAGATAATCAAAGACTAATGCTGAGAATTTCCTGCTTGTGAGGTCTCTTAGGTTGGTATTATTGATGTCCAGAGGAGTTCTTATTAGAATTGCTCTCTTATAGTAGATGTTCTAATGAGCTTCATATTCGGATAAAATAATAATTATAAAAGAGTTTCTTTCAAATAGATCGGTAGACCCCTTTTCAAAGACTTATGAGAAGAGAAAATTATTTTCTAACAGGTGTTTCTCCTCCTAAAACCATGTGTAGCAAACTAGGTAACCGTACCATATTATCTTCAATTTTACTATATATATATATATATATATATATATATATCATTGAGCTAACCAATCAGACCACATCATATAGAAAATATGTTGAGATCTTCAGGGTTAAGGTTTTAAGACTAAACTAGTTAGTTTTCCTTAAATATTAAATGAGAACTTCTAAAAAGAAAAAATAGTTAAATAGGAGCATAAAGATTATAAGGGTTTAGCTATCATTTTTTTTTTAAAAAGAGTTCCAATCCTAATCGTTCAATCATACCATATAAGGCCCTTATATCCTTGTACAATATTTATATGTTTTTGAAGTTGTCGTTATTTATGGCACTGCTCATAAATAATCAAAAGTATTATAAAATTTATTATTATTTATAAAGTTAATGAAAGTAGACTAAGCATATAAAAACAAGTTGGTTGAAGTTGTGGCATTGCAAGGATTGCATGCGTTAGAATAAACAGCTTTTAAGAGCAGAATTGCAAGGCCGCCGAGCTTACGTGAGCATTCTTCTTGTGCGTAATTTTGATTACAGTCGGTTGGAGGCAGCTGGCATAGAAAAAGTCTGAAGAAGAGTGCCAGCCTCCTAATGCCCACCATCTTCTGGTCAGGCCTGCTGGCCGCTGAATTTGGGGCCTAGATCTATTTAAAAAATTCTTACTTAAGGGGAAGCACCACATGAGCTTTATTTAGGAAATCGATAAAGCAAAAGGAGCTTGAGAAAAAAAATATAAATTTATGGAGAAAAGGGGAAAAATCTATAATTTATAATTTTATATGGCACTAGGGTGACGGGAGTAACTAAAAAATTTATCTTTAAAAAGACCCTTGTGATTTGTACTTCACGCTGAGTTGCAAGCATGCTCCATGATATGACTCATCAAAAACATGGATGGAGCTCATCACCTTAAAGAATTTATTGAATTTTCTATTAGCTAGCTTCTAAGGATGAGTAATGTGCTAGTAAGTTAAGTATCAATACCAATATGGTCTTATAACATTGGTTGAGTTCAATATTGAGTGTTAATAGATTGAGTTTAAAAATTTGAAACCAATCTCGTTTGGATTCGTTTTTGATAAAGGATCAATTACTTAGTTCTAACCTAAGTATTAATTATCTTTTTCTTTTTCAAATTAACTTAAGTATTAATACCAATATAGTCTTGTAACATTGGTTGAGTTCAATATTAAGTGTTAATAGATTGAGTTTTAAAACTTGAAACCAATCTCGTTTGGATTCATTCTTGATAAAGGATCAATTACTTAGTTCTAACCCAAGAATTAATTATCTTTTTCTTTTTCAAATTAACTTAAGTATCAATACCAATATGATAACATTGGTTGAGTTCAATATGAGTGTTAATTGATTGAGTTTAAAAACTTGAAACCAATCTCGTTTGGATTCATTCTTGATAAAGGATCAATTACTTAGTTCTAACCTAAGAATTAATTTTTTTTTCACATTAAATATAATTTAAAAAATTAGTCATTGAATATTAGATTAGTATTAAATAAAAAAATATTGTGAAACCAATCGGAACTAAATTGATCTAATTTAGTTCTAAAATAGAATCAGTTTGGATTGAGGTCTAAAATTCTAAAATTGATTTTGATTGAGTTAGTTGTAGAACTGACTAACCTAATTCATGCTCGCCCCCTGATGCATTATGATTCCTATGCAAGAAAGTTAAATATATTTTGCAAAATAATATTTCTTTATATTACATTTTCTGATTTATCTCTCTAAATGAGTTGGCTTATTTATATTAAATACTATTTCTTAATATTTGACACAAAAAAGGGTTCGCTAACATGCTATAGTTTCACTTTTGGAAGACATTTGATGGACAGAGGAAGGATCAAGAATGAAGGATGGAGGAAAGATCACTGACAATGATGTGAAAAGGCAATCTATGAGAAAGGGGGAGGACAAAGGGAAGGCATCAACATCAAAATTGATGTTGAGGTAGCAAAAGCCAAGATGTGGAGGGTAATGCACCTCATGAATGTAGGATGTAAGGAGGCCATTGCCTATAACGAAGGCGGAGTGAAGGATGTTGGGGACAAGGAAAGAGTTGATGGTGGAAGAAGAGTGGAGGTAAAAGGGAGTGAAAGGATCATAGGAGCAGAAGCAATGTCATCGCGTCTGATAAGGTAACTAATTTTGGTTCTACTTTTGGTCAAAAATTTAAAAGTGATATTTAATAGGTGAAATCAACTTGTTCTAAAAGAAAATTCAGTGAATCCAAGAAAAAAACAACATTTCTCATATATTCATGTAACTCATTTATTGAGGATAAAAATTTTGTAGCAATTTTATATCAATAGTTGGCATTGTTTATGGAAGGCGGATTATCGCCATGCTCCGATTATCATATCTAACACCTCATGGATGATAGGTGATGGCTCTATGGTTGATGTTCTTCATGATAGATGGATTGCTGACTTCCCTTCTATCATTGGTCTACATTCATCAGCATTGATATCCCTAGTAGTAATAATAAGGGTGAAGGATTTGATCTCCCAAGATTCCTTCGGCTAGCACTTCTCTACAGTTACCCGGCTCTTTGGAGAGGAGCTAGCGCATCGGATCCTTGCTATTCCGCTTATTCAGAGGAATGTTTTTAATATCAAATTATGGCGCCGATCCTGCATGCCTTGGGCTCCCTCTAGAGACTTAATAAGCATCTATAGACTTCCTTCGCATCATGTGGAGGATGCTGCATGGGTTTGGAAACTTCCTATTCATCCCAGGATTTTAGCTTTTTATTTGAAAGCTTTTGTGGGACTACATTCCAACATGTTCCAACCTATCTGGTAGGGGTCTTCATATCCAAACTATTTGCCCTTTGTGTGGTGAGGAGGACGAAACTACTGACCATGTCATATTTACTTGCCCCAGAGTCAGGCGGATCTGGCAGAGCGTGGGCTATGACTGTAGACCTGATGCGGTGGGCTCTCTGCGATCCGGATTCTTGTATATTCTCAGTGAAGAGTGGATCGTCCTCTTTCTAACCTTGGAGCATAGCACGCATTCGACCAGCCCCAAGTCATGTGGAGATGCAGAAGCGAGATGATATCCCTGCTGAAATTTCTGCAGCAGAATTTTGGATCTTGATCTTGGTAATCTTCCCAGATTGATTAGCAACTAGGATTTTCTTTGGTTTCTTGCGCCCCAAGATTGTAAGATAGGGTCGTGGCCTCTCTTCTTCCTCACGTGAACCTTCAGATCTGATCCAGAAATCAAGAGATGCTGCCCAAGAAGAAGGTGCTGCTAGGGTTTCTTTCTTCTCCTTCTTTGAGAGAGGCGGTTCCAAGAAGATGGCTAGGGCAGAGATGGCAGCAATAAAAAACCCTAAAATCTAGGGCATTTATACGTGAGAAAGAAAAAGTGGATAAGAGAGAAAGGAGAGGGGTAGCTTATTCTAGGGAGAAAAGGGTTTCTTTTTCCATTCATCTATAATCATCATCGTTACATGACTATATATAACCCGTCCCCATGACGGCCACCAAAATAAAACCAGCACCACACATGAACCGGTGCCTTATTATATGGATAATAAACCCTAAAAAACTCCCTTGGACCAACCCACACCTTGGGCCCAAACCTAGCCCATGATAGACTAGCCCCCTCAAGACCCAACAACCTGGGCCTTAACCCTGTGGAGCCTACAAACCTCCACCCTATGATTTAAGCTTTGGAGTACCACGCCAGGCTCTACAATCTCCACCTTGGTGCTTCAAAGCTACTAAAAAATCTGTACATTCCCTCAGAGCCATCAGTGTCACACATGAAAGAAAGCTATCCCATGGAAGAGTCTTCGTAAGTGCATCTGCCTGGTTCTTCTTTATATGAACTTTTACCAGCTCCACTTCACCTTATTTCACCAATTCTCTGATCCTGTGATACCTCACATCTATATGCTTTGTGCGTGCATGATAGATTGGGTTCTGAGCCAACTGCAGGGCACTCTGACTATCACTGTGTAACAATACTGTACCCTGCTTCACCTCCATTTCCATGATGAGTCTCTTCAATCAAAGAGCCTCCTTGGTAGCCTCTGTAATCCCTATATACTCAGCTTCTGTTGTAGACAAAGCTGTAATAGGTTGAAGGGTTGATCTCCAAGAAATTAATCCACCATACATGCTGAACACATACCCTGTGGTAGACCTTTTGTATCCAGATCACCTGCAAAATTTGCATCCACAAATCCTTCCAATGGACCTAATGACTTACTTGGGATATTAGATTTCTCCTTAGATCCATCTTACTGCCCAAAAATTAAACCAAGTTCACAAGTTCCCTGAAGGTACCTCAAAATCCACTTGAGTGCCTTCCAGTGCTCCTTCCCTGGGTTCGCCATGAATCTGCTCACCTGTCTCACTGCATATGCTATGTCAGGCCTGCAATACACCATAGCATACATAATGCTACCCATGGCACTGGCATATGGAACTCTCTCCATGTACTCTTTCTCTTCATCTGTCTGGGGGTTCTGTAACTTAGAAAGAGACATGTGACTAGCCAAAGGTGTTCCAACTGGTTTGGCCTTATCCATCCCAAACCTCTCCAATACCTTGTGAATATATCCACCCAATGACAAGTGTAGAATTCCCTTGGTCCTATCTCTGTAAATTTTCATCCCAAGTATCTTCCTAGCTGACCCCAAATCCTTCATTTCAAATTCTGTTGATAATGCATATTTCAGTCCATTCACTGCTTCAACACTCCTGCTGGCAATGAGCATATCATCATATACAGAAGGAGATACAGTGTATCATCCTCATCCACATCTTTCACATAGACACAAGTATCATGTTCACATCTAGAAAATCCAAGGCCCAAAATAAAAGTGTCAAACCTTTTGTACCATTGACGGGGTGACTGCTTCAAACCATAGAGCGATTTCTTTAGTAGACACACTTTTTCTTCCAATCCAAATTCTTGAAACCCTCTGGTTGCTTCATGTATATCCTCTCCTCTAGACTCCCATGTAAGAAAGCCGTCTTCACGTCCATCTGCTGCAACTCCATACCATGTTGTGCTACGAGAGATAACAACACACGAATTGAAGCATGACATACCACTGGAGAGAATACCTCTGTGTAGTCCACTCCCTCTCTCTGTGAGAACCCCTTAGCAACAAGTCTTGCTTTGTATCTGACTCCACCTCGCTCTGAAGGTGCCTTCTTCTTTGTGAACACCCATTTTGAACCAATGGCCCGAGCATCTCTAGGTAGATCCACTAGCTGCCATGTCTTGTTCTTTTCCAGAGACTCCATCTCCTCCATCATGGCCTACATCCATGAGTCTCTTTTTGAACTTTCCATGGCTTCTTGGAAGGTCTTTGGATCTTCATTTGCAGTGATTAGAGCATAGTAAATCATGTCATCAATGCGATACCGAGCAGGTTTGATGATGGTACGCTTTGCCTTGTATAGTTCCACACCCCTTTGATCATCTCTCAAAGCTGAAGTGTGTGACTCCACCTGCACCTCCTTTTGGATTGATGGCTCTTCTGGCTGATCCTTTACATGTATTGGAACATTCATACCAAACTCCACCTCAAAAGAAGCACGTTTTGAAGTAGAAGTAGAAGGTACATCACCTGTCAGCCAATGCTATCCACTGCTGTCCTGTTCAGCCTTTTCAGCTCCATCTGCAATCTATGACCTCTTCAAGATGCTCTTCTCATCAAAAATAATGTCTCTACTGATGATACACTTCTATGAATCTGAACTCCATAGCAAATAGCCTTTAACTCCCTGTGGATACCCGATGAAGATCAGCCTTTATGATTTTGGGTCCAGCTTGCTCCTTTCAGTTGCCTCCACATGTGCATAGGCTGGGCAACCAAAAATCCTTAGGTGTCCAAGCTCCACCTTCTTCCCACTCCAGATCTCCTCTGGAATGCCTCCATCAAGTTTTCTATTAGGGGACCTGTTAACAAGAAAACCAAGAACATAATTGCATCACCCCAAAAGACCTTGGGCAGTGATGCCTGCAGCCTCAAACTCCTAGCCTTCTCTGTCAATGTACGATTCATCCTCTCTGCCACACCATTCTGCTGGGAGTCATCCTCACTGTGTAATGGTGTTGGATCCCATTTTCCTCACAGTAGCTTCTGAATTCATTGCTTGTATACTCCCCTCCATTGTCAGATCTCAAACACTTCACTGGTTTTCCTGTCTCCTTTTCAACACCAACTCTCCAAGCTTTAAACCGGGCAAATACCTCTGATTTTTCTCTTATCAGATATACCCATACCTTCCTGGAGTAGTCATCAATGAAGGTCAAAAATATTTAGCCCACCTCTGGCTGACACAGGGGTCGGTCCCCATACATCTGAGTGAACTAGTTCCAGAATACCTTCACTCTGCTTGGAACTGCTGGCAAATCTCACCCTATGTTGTTTTCCATAAATACAGGGCTCACAGATGTCATTGTCCTCCTTCTTAAGTACTAGAATCAGACCTCTTTTTCTGAGTTCTATAAGCCCTTTATCACTCATGTGTCCCATTCGATAGTGCCACAGTTTATACCAACTGTTCTTTGTGCCGCTGCTAGCACCTCTGCACCATCTATGGCCACTGAGCCTTCCATTTGATAGAGATTATTTTTCAACCTTCTCCCTTTCATCACCACTAATGCACCCTTGGTTATCCTCAAACATCCACTCCCCGGCTGGCTTTCAAAAGCATACCCATGCTTCTCCAGGTAGCCCAAAGAAATTAGATTATTCTTCAACTCTGGGATATGTTTGACATTGGTCAAAGTCCTTATAATCCCATCATACATCCTCACCCTTATGCTTCCAACTCCAGCAACCTTACAAGGATGATTATCACCAAAGCATACACTCCCTCCATCAGATTCTTCATAAGTTGCAAACCACTCCCTATGCGAAGTATAATGGTGAGAACATGCTAAGTCAAGTGTCCAACAACTATCATACTTTTTGGTCCCATCTGAAACTACCAGTACATGATCTTCACTGTCTTCAGATGAATTTGCACCACCATTGCTGGTTGAACCTCCCTTGGAAATGCCCTTCCCCTTCTCATTCTTCAGAAGTGGGCAATTTCTCTTCAGGTGACCAATTTGATGACACTTGTAACACTTCCATGCTTTCTGCTTGCCCCGAGACTTAGATCTGCCTTTGGACTTGCCTCTAAACTTTTCCCAGGGTCTTCCTTACCTCTCATTCACAGCAAGTACCTCCGTGTTAGAGTTTCCCATGCGAATCTTTTCTCTTTGCTGGTTTGATCTCAGCACCCCCATAACCTCTTCATAATTCATGGTCTCCTTCCCATACACCAAGGTTGTAATCAGACCATCATAGGAACTAGTAGCGAACACAACAAGATGAGGGTCTTGTCTTCTTTATCAATTTTCACATCAAGGCTCATCACCTCTGAGCACACTTGATTAAATTTCTGAATATGGGCCACAAGATCTCCTCTCTCATGCATTCTCAAGCTGTATAATTATTTCTTCAACCACAACTTGTTTGTCATGCTCTTTCCCATGTAAGTATTCTCTAAAGTTTCCCAGAGCCCCCTTGCCGTGGTCTGCGTGCAAATCTCCGGCAAGACTTGATCAGCCAAGCACATCCTGATTGTGCTAAATGCAATCTCCTCTAACTCCTTCCAATCCTCACGACTTACATTATCCGGTCTTTGTTTCACCAAGACCTTATAAATCCTTTGCTGTACCAATAAATCCTTCACCCTTTGCTGCCATAGCGTGAAGTTTCCCTTGCCATCATACTTTTTAAAATCAAATTTAAAGCTACTAGATGCCATATCCAACCAAAAAACAATGCACACAACAAAAAAAAGAAAATTAAACTTGCTGCAGAATCAACTTTGATGGGAGTGTCCGAGGTAGGTTTGTTGGTTCTGCTTTTGTGATTAGAGGACCTGATGGAGATCTGTTGGCTGCTGAAGGTTTTGGTAGTCTTGATTCCTCGGTCCCCCTGGCTGAGCTCCACGCTGCTTGGGCCGGAGTTCTATATGCTATTAGGACCCTGCATGTTCTTAACCTGATCATTGAGGAAGATTCTCTTTCAGTTATCTGCTGGATTCAGAAGGATAGCTGTAGCTAAGCTCCTGTTAATCCCCTGCTTCTTGATATTTGGGCTATTTTTTGGGATGCTGTCAGTGTCCAGATCCGACATGTCTACCGTGAAGCCAATGCTGCGGCAGATTGGATAGCAGCGGCGGTTGCTCATCATGCTGGCTATAGGGTCTGGGTTCAGGATGATCCCTGTCATGTTATTTTTAATCAAATATTATATTCTAATATATCTGGACTGACTCGTACTAGAGTTGTGTGATCATCTGTTTGTACGAAAAAAAAGGGGCAATTTTAGTGATAAACATGCATAGTGCTGGCATCATAATTTCTACTCAAGCATATATGATTCAATATTCTGTGTATTTAAGCTTTATCTTAGTACAGAGAATGCTGCTCCATTTTTTAGTTGTTTAGATTATGGTAGTGATACATTCAATGTAAGGCACATACATTTCTTTTTTGTTTTCCTTTTAATTGAAAATACCTGTAGGCATTAGATGGGGTGCATAATTGGTGGTAGATTTTTCTTTGAAAAGTATTTATTTTGAGGTTCATTCATTCAAGTAATGCAAATTAAACTATTACATCGATCAATGTACTATGTACTTGTTTTATGGATAATAAAATTTTTAATTTCTTCACTTTTCTTAGGTAGTGTTTGATTTCTAAAAAGCTATCTCTGGATAAGTGTACAAGCTAGCATTTATCCAGGAGATAGTTCAAGAGATAACTACCTTTTTTAAATAACAACTTTGCCATCAAGGAATGGCTCTAGTTATTCCTGGGGTCCCTAAGGAATATGTTAAGGGGATAACCCATGGTTAAACATGGGTTGGTTAAACATGGGTTATCCCCTATGCTTAAACTTTTTCAGAGTTATCCCCTATAGTTATAGCTTTTGGGGATGGATATCCCCTCTTATCCTCTATTTCAAACATAACCTTAGGTGTAGTGTTTGAAATAGGAAATAAGAGGGGATATCCCATCCCAGGGGATATCCCTTCTTATTCTCAAAGCCATAACTATGAAGGATAGCTAGGAATAAAGTTAACCAGAGGGATAATCCATGGCTAACCATGATTAATCATGGGTTATCCCCTCAATTTATTCCCTAGAAAATGTAGGAATAGCTGGTTATCCCTCCAAATAAGAGTAAAAAAATGTTATCCTATGGATTTACCTTTTTGCATTTGATATGATCAATGGGATAGCCAAGGAATATCCCTAGAGATAGCAAGGGGATAAACTCTATTCTGTACACTTATCCATGGATAATATTTTTTCTATCAAACACAACCTTAGGTAGTGTTTGAAATAGAGATCCCCACTTTTCCCAAAAGCCATAACTATGAAGGATAGCTAGGAATAAAGTTAACCAAAGGGATAATCCATGGTTAACTATGGGTTATCCCCTTAATTTATTCCCTAGAAAATGTAGGAATAGCTGGTTATCCCTCCAAATACGAGTAAAAAAAAGTTATCTTATGGATTTACCTTTTTGTATTTGATATGATCAATGGGATAGCCAAGAGATATCCCTAGGTATAGCCAGAGGATAAACTCTATCCCGTACACTTATCTCAGAATAATATTTTTTCTATCAAACACTACCTTAGAGTTGAAAAAGTAACTCTACTTGAAATCTATTACAATAACAAATAATTTTTTTCTTGCTGACTTTTATTAACTATGACCATCAACTCTTCTTCTGCTTCACTTTTACCTTCCTTTTCCTACTTTTCCTCTCGTGGATGCACGTATATGGTAGACTCCATCATCAATAATATCTATGACACAAAATTAATATCAACATTCTATAAGAGATAAAATAACAAAGAACTAACAACAATTACAGTAGTAGAAATTTTATACTCGATTTCCCTCTATTATATATTTCTTATTTATCCAATTTAAATTATGTAAAAACTCCACTCGCAGCCTATCATCAACTTAATAGGTTGCATCATGGTTAGAACAGTCGGCGACAGAAACATACGGGAGGGTAAAAAAATTTTGGGAGGAAACAAAATCACCATAGCATACACCGAGTTCATTCGTTAGCTAGTGTTAAGTTTAGCCCTTCCTCTCTTCTTCTTCCACGTTCCCCCATTTCCATGCGTCCCCATCAATTGCTTCAGCGACCCACAATTTTCCCTCCATCATCCAATCGTGAAGTAACCCACGATTGAAAAAAGAATGGAAAACGAAGAGGAGCTTATACGCATGGTCTTCATATCTTGGGAGCTTTCATCTCTAGAATTTATTAAAATCAACTTTGATGAGAGTATTCATGGTAGATATACTGAATCGGCTTTTGTGATTCGAGGGTCAGATGGTCAGATGTTGGCGGTGGAAGGCTTCGGCCTTCTTGACGCCTCGGTGCCTCTTGCTGAGTTGTATGCTGCGTAGGCTGGTATCTCCTATGCCATTCGTTGCCTTGGCGCATGCAGTTTTATTATGAAAGGGGATTCTATTACTGTTATCCATTGGCTCCGTCAAGAATCCAGCACCCATTTGCCTACCATCCCCTTGATTGATAATATTCGCTCTACACTCCAGGGAGTTTATTGCACCCAGATTAGGCACATCTACCGAAAAGCCAACTCAACGGCTGATTAGATTGCTGCTAGGGTGGCCTATCACTCGAGTACATAGAGCTGGAAGCAGGGCGACCCTAGCCCCCTTGTCCTTTCTCAAATTTTGTATTATGATATATCGGGTTTGACTCACCCTATATTGGTGTGATCACCTGCCTGTACAAAAAAAAAAGGGAGCTCATATCAAACAAAAATAACGTACAGAAGAGTGCAGCTTCTAATTCAACCTCTTGACTGTATTGGGATTGTTTTCAATACAGATTATTTTTGAAAAAGAAATCAGGATAGAGGAAGATTTTCTTTTAAGAAGAAAAATAGAGATCTAGGGTTTCATAAGCACACCACCTTCTAAAATATTGTTTCTTGTTCTATGGATAAACATAATGCCTCTTATCCATATGAGGCTACCACACCAAAGCATAATAAAATAGGCCCACTATGTAAAAGCCCAACTCAAACAAAAATAATAAATAAAATAAAATAAATACTAAAAACTAAAAACTAACAACCATTATATTTTAACACGTCTCTTTAATGGTTGTACTTGGATGTCCATAAGATCTCTAAAGTGAATGAATTTCTCCTTGGATAGTGCCTTAGTGAAGATGTCTGCAATTTGGTCTTTAGTCTTCACATACTTGACTTCAACTTCTTTTCCTTCTACCACATCTCTTATGCAATGGTACTTGATTTTGATGTGCTTGGTGCGGCTATGATATATAGGATTCTTTTTCATAAAAATGATAGATTTGTTGTCACATAGTAGTGTAGTAGATTCTTCTTGCTTCTCACCTATATCTTCAAGTATTCTTCTCAACTAAATTATTTGTTGTGCTGCCATAGTAGTTGAAACATATTCTACTTCAAAAGATGATAATGCCACTGTATCTTGCTTCTTTGATGCCCAAGATATGACACATGATCCATAAAAGAATACATAACCTGATGTGCTCTTCATGTCATCAATATTTTCAGCCCAATCACTATCACAAATTCCAAATAACTTCACAATATCATCCTTTTTTCTTTCAAACATGATCCCATAATCTTTAGTACATTTGATGTATCTCAAGACTCTTTTGCTTGTCCAAAGAGAATCTTATTTGGTTTTTGCATAAATCTAGAAAGTAAACTTGATGCAAACATTATGTCTGGCCTTGTAATTGTTAGATACAATAAACTTCTAATAATACTTTTGTATAATTGTGCATTGGCTTCACCACTTTCATCTTCTTTCATCAACTTCTCATTTATCACAAAAGGTGTTTCCACAATATTACAATTTTCTATTTTGAATTTCTTGAGAATGCCTTTAACATACTTCTTTTGATTAATAAAGATGCTATATCTTCTTTGACTGATTTCAATTTCCAAAAAATAATAAAGCAAACCCATATCATTCATTTCATATCTTCTCATCATATCACTTTTAAAAGTCAAAATCATATTCTTATTGTTATCAGTAATAATTAAATCATCAACATAACGAGAGACAATGAGAATATCATTACCTTGCTTCTTCACATAAAGTGTTGGTTCACTTGGACTTCTTAAGAAACCTTTCTCTTTGAAGTAGGTATCAATTTGAGAATATTATGCTCTGGTACTTGCTTTAGCCCATATAATACTTTCTTCAACTTGTATACCTTGCTTTCTTGACCTTTGATGATGAAGCTTTGAGGTTATTCAGCATAAATTTCTTCTTCCAATACTCCATTCAAAAATGCTGACTTTATATCTAGTTGGTGTAGTTTCCAACTTTTATGAGCTGCCATAGAAATAAGAGTTCTAATTGTATAATGTCTAGCAACAAATGCAAAAGTTTCTTGATAATCAATCCTAGGTAATTGAGAGTATCCCTTTGCTACCAATCTTGCTTTGTATCTTTGAATGGTGCCATCTGGATTGTGCTTTGCTTTGTAGATCCACTTCAAACCAATGACTTATCATTTGGTTTCTTCACTAATTCCCAAGTTTTATTCTTCTCAATCATATTGATTTCTTCTTACATTGCCTTATTCTATACTTTTTCATGCATAGCATTTTCATAAGTTTCAGGCTCAATCATGCAAAAATTACAAGAAACATAAACATCACTTAATCTTCTCATTCTTATAGGAGTAAAACTTGAAGATGGACTTAAACTTGAAGTTGGAAATAGACTTACACTTGAAGAAGTTTGTGGTGAACCTTCAACCTTATTTTCTTCATTTGAGCATCATGGATTTCTTCATCAAGAGAAATAATATTTTTTTCAACTCTCTTTTGCTTCCAATCCCAAGCAACTTTCTCATTGAAAATAACATCTCTTTTTATGATCACTTGATTTTGCTTCAAGCTGAAAAGTCTGTAACCTTTTGATTTAGAACTATATCCAATAAAGATATACTTTTCACTTACTTCATCAAGTTTGTGCCTCCCTTCCTTTGGAATATGTGCATAACATACACATCCAAAGATTTTGAAATGCTTCACCGAAGGCTTTCTACTAGACCAAGCTTCAAATGGTGTTATATTCTGAAGAACTTTTGTTGGACATCTATTCATCAGATATGCTGTTGTATTCACTGCTTCTGCCCAATAAGAATTTGGAAGGCTTTTATCTTTGAGCATAGATCTAGCCATCTCAACAATAGTACGGTTCTTTCTTTCTGCAACTTCATTTTGCTCTGGTGCATAACCAACAGTTAATTATCTTGTAGACCATCATTTCACAAAACTTCTCAAATTCATTTAAATTATATTCGCCAACTCTATCACTTCTCAACACCTTGATATAATGCCTGCTTTGTCTTTCCATAATATTTTTAAACTTTTTGAAGATAAGAAATGCATCTGATTTATATCTCATAAAATACACGCATGTCATCCTTGAATAGTCATCAATAAAAATAATGAAGTAGATGTTACTTGTATGAGAAGGAGTTTTCATGGATCCACATATGTCAGTATGAATAAACTCCAATGGTACTTTTGCTCTCCATACATGCTCTTTTGAAAATGCTTCTCTATGTTGTTTTTCAAGTACACATCCTTCACAGGGTTCTTCCTTGTCATGTTTTGCTGGTAGATCATACACCATATTCTTCTGATGTAGACTTTTTAAGCTTTGAAAATTCAAGTGCCCAAACCTTTTATGCCATAACTATGACTCATCATTTACTTACATCTTCCATGCAGCATCCTTTGCATAGTGAAAAATAAGAGAAAAACTTCTATTTTTCTTCATCTTGATATTTATCATAAGTTGCTTTTTCATTTCTCTGCCATATAACTTGCAAACATTATCTTCAAAGTGTACCATGTGCCCAACACTCAAGAGATTTTGCTTCAAGTCTAGAACAAATAAAACATCATGGATGAATTTTTTCCTTTCTTGGTATTTATTACAATTATGCATTTTTCTCTTGCTTGGACTAGAATACCATTTTTCATCTTCACTTATGAGATTGAAGAACTGTCAATGTCTACAAAAATAGATTTATCTCTAGTCATATGATTGTTGCACCCACTATCAAGATACCACATATTATTTTTTGCTCTTTTGCAGTTTGACATGCATATGTGTGCTTTGTTGACCTTCATTTTCTTCTGAGAAGTGTGCTTACTAACTTGCTTTGTACCTGCAATCTTTCTGAATGTGTCTAAACTTTTTATAATTATAACATTGGGATTTTCTTTAAACCAGAAATCTTTTTAACATGAGAAGATCTTTTACATATGTTGCACCTTTGTTGAGTGCTCTCATCATATTATCTTTTTAAAAAATTATTTCTTTACTTTTCTCTACCTTTTCCTTTCATATTTCTTTCTCATTCTCTACTTTCATTTTCACCTCTAAATGACTCTCTTTCAATTAGAGCATGACTAGATGATTCTTTTTGAGAATTTTTATTAACCACTTTGAATTTAGATTGAAAGACACTTTCAATTGATAATTTTTTATGTCTAAACAATCTTTTCTCATGAGCTTCAAGAGATCCCATCAATTCATGAACACTTAAAACAGAAAGATCTTTAGATTTTCAACAATTATAACTATTGTATCAAATTTTATAAATTAACTAGCCAAAATTTTCTTACATATTCTTTGCTCGATGATGGTTTCATCATAGCTCTTCATTTGATTAACAGTCTCCATAATTTGGAGTAATCCTTTAATTTTTTATTTTCTTGCATTCTCAAATTATCTAACTCTCTTCTTACAGTTTAAAGTTTGATAGCTCTCACTTTGATGTTGCCTTGAAATTCCTCCTGCAAAATGTCTCAAGCCTCCTTTGATTTGATATTTCTAATAATTCTGGAAAAAAGTTTCTCTGACACAGCTTGTTAGATGAAGATCAGGGCTTTGGCATCCTTCTTTTTGTAATCCTTCAATTGCTCCTTTTGATGATTTGTTGGATTAACTGGCTTTTCATACATATTCTCTACTATATCCCATGCTTCTTGTGAAATAAAAGGGTTTTTATCTTGATGCTCCAATAATCAGAATTTTTTCTATCAAAAATAGGAATAGAAGATTGGTTGATAGTCATACTCATATTGCTTGAGGTTGCTATGAATCACGCCAATAAATTTTTTCTCCTTTTTCTTTTTTTTTCCCATAGCAATTCCCTTTTCATGGCCTTCTTGCTTTTCCTTTGCACCACCAAAAACCTACGAGGTGTTTGGATAAAGTCATCTTTAAATTTCGTGCATCTGGCGATAGAGTTATCCTTCCACTATGCTGCTTTAAGATTCGTGTCTTCGGTTGGGTTGTGCTTGATCTCCGATGATCATTGCAGTTGGATCCTCTGCTCCCAGTTGAACGATGGCGTCTTCATCGAATGCCACTCCAGTAGCCTTGGATGGGGGAAAGATTGAGAGAGGGTCGTGGAATCGAGCCTTGGACAATCACTTCATCTGGGTGGCTCCTTCTCCCTCCCCGACGGAAGTTACGGCGTTGGAACGGAGGTTCCCTGATATTGTTCAGGTCCCACTTCAGGCGTTGGAGGAGGAGTCCTTGGACTGGGGGAACAAGACGATTATTGCTCGGAGCCTCTCACGATGGGTTCCACCAGAGGCTATTGTTCGCGAGCTCCGTCGAGCAGGTATCTCTGACGATATTGACTCTGTCAGTCTGGCCCATCACCATTACTTGTTCCGCTTCTATGATCCTGAAGCCAAAGTTCATGCACTAGGAAGACCCTGGGTGGCCAACGGGCAGCTGATTTCCATGGAGAACTAGCACCCAAAGTTCTTTCCATCGAAAGGTTCCTTGTCCTTTGCTCTGCTATGGATCCAGTTGCCATCTCTCCAAATTGAGTTCTGGACAGAGGAAATTCTGTGCTCCATTCTTTCCGTGGCTGGTGTCTTTATCTTCCTTGATTTGGCAACAATGGAGAGGAAGCAAGGAGGGTTTGCTCGCGCCTATGTCCGAGTAGATCTGAGCAAGCCCCTGCGGTCGGGGGTGAGGGTGCAAGGCTGCGGTGCTCCGTTCTTGCAATAGTTCACCTATGAGCACCTCGAGGGTATATGTGGATCCTATGGCTCCCTGCATCTAGCTGGCTACTATGGCTCTGCTCTGGTTGCTTATCCTGTTTCGGATTGCTCGATGTTTGTGCCTTGGATGGCAGTGTTTGTGGGTATGTCTGGCAGATGGTGGCTACCTAATGAATTAGACTGAGGCTAGAGTTTCACTCTATGTCCTTAAGACAATTTCGTCCCGCAATGGTGCTTACGGTCAGTATGACGATTGTCTCCCAGGATACAACAGTCTCCTTTTGATGAAAGCAGCACTACAATTCACCAAAACTATCGAACCAAGAATGCTACTCTCTTTTCAATGCACTATTGCTATACTATCCTTAGGAAAGTATGCAAATGCCTAAGAGAGAAGAAGACTAGAATTGATTCAAATTGAACTCAATTCGGAATGGCTTGGGATGAATGAAATGCTTAGGTCTAGGGTCCTATTTATAGGTTTTTAGGTGCCCCTTGGAAGCAACCCTACGCCCCTTGGAAGCAACCTACGAATTAAATTTAAATTCTTTATCAAAGGATGTGAGGGTTAAGGGCTTATCACCCTTGATATGCCCTTTAGACATTGTGATCTTCAGATCAGGTATCGATAAGCCTTTTCATGGCTGTGATCTGAAGATCAGCCGATCAGATAAGTCTATCCTTATCCTGATAAGCCTTTTCATCATCATGATCTGATGATCATGTTATCAGATAAGTGGATGCTTATCACAACCGTACGATCGAATGGACACGTTGACTGGTCAACCAACCGACCTGTTGACTGTCAACGACTATCAACCGACATGTCAGCCGTTGGATCGTGATCAAGATTTGAATCACCACATCTCGACCCTTCATCCGATCGATCAACGATCAATTGATCTCAGCCCCTCATCTTGATCCGATCAGTCTCTACCGTCGGATCATCTTGATCTATAAAAAATTTAAAGCCCCTCAAGCTCCTCGCGACGATGCGCACGTGCGAAGTGCAAAGTGCGCCTACAAAGCGCCCATTGCACCCTTCGCGCGTGCGCGTGCGCGAGGGTGATGCTTCGCATCACCCTCAAGCTCTCCACTTATGGTGAGCCTAAGGAACTTAAGCTTCAAGGAAGTGGTTTCCATATAAGTGAACCTTCCTTTCTTGTTCTTTCCGATATGGGACTAAATGTCCCCGCAATTTCTCATTCACATAAGGGGTAATGGGCTTTCAAGGCCCATTAGGGTATTTAGGGTCTATTTTGGCCCATTACCCAACAATCCCCCACATGAATGGAAATTGGACTTAGATCAAAGATCATCAAAGATCAGCAAAGGCAAACCCCCACATAAAAGGATTTTAATGCAAATGAATATGCAGACACACTAAAGAGAGTATAATGGGATGAAGTTGTATCGGGATAGGTAGCTTGTGGCTTTGAACCTTCCTTAGTGAGTTGTTATCGAGTTTACTTGCTAAAAGGTGAACACGATGTCTTGAACCTTTCAGCGTTTTGTGTAAACTAAGACAATAACAATCACGCAACTTCTTCCCGAGCATTCTTTTGGTTCTCATGGTTGTGTTCATTTTGGCCCCGAACAACTCCTGGTCTCATGAGTGCTTCAGAGAATTAAACCTTAAAATTCTCATAGAATTGGCCCAGTTCACACTCACATAGGTGATTCTTATTAAGAGTATCCTGCTATACCCCACATGATGTTCATGTCATAAGAATCATTAAAAGCAATGCTTATCCTAGTACCTTTAGCAGGTAGCACCAATTATCATAGGAATGAGTAGGATTGTACATCCTTAGTGCTATCAAGTCTCTTCATAATTTAGTTGTCCCTTTTGAACCTAGATCTTGGGATCTCCAGTCAGCTAGGTTGGGTATCCACTATGAAGATTTTTCAGTTATAGGTTTTAAACCCATTCCCCTCGATAAACAGTTTACTTGATCTCTTGGTAACCCCTTTGTTAATGGATCCGCTAGGTTTTTCTTTGACTGAACATAGTCAATAGAAATTACACCAATTTCAAGTAACTGCTTAATGGTATTATGTCTGCGACGTATATGTCTAGACTTACCATTATACATCTTATTCTGTGCTCTGCATATTGCCGATTGACTATCACAATGTATGCATATTGCAGACACAGGCTTTGGCCAACATGGAATATCTTCTAAAAGGTTTCGAAGCCATTCTGCTTCTTCAGCTGCCTTTTCTAAGGCAATAAACTCAGATTCCATAGTGGATCGAGCTATACATGTTTGCTTAGAAGATTTCCATGACACAGCACCTCCTCCTAAGGTGAATACATATCCACTTGTGGATTTTGTATCTTCTGTGTTAGATATCCAATTTGCATCACTGTATCCTTCTAATACAGCTGGATATCTTGAATAATGTAATCCATAACTTAGGGTATATCGCAGATATCTTAATACCCTTATTAGAGCTGTCCAATGATTTGGACCTGGATTACTTGTAAATCTACTCAACTTATTGACAGCATATGCTATGTCAGGACGAGTACAATTCATGACATACATTAAACTGCCAATTATACGTGAGTATTCCAATTGAGATATGGGTTCTCCAGTATACTTAGCCAAATGTAGATTAACATCTACAGGTGTTTTCACCGGGCTAGTATCATACTTTTTATACTTATTTAATATTTTCTCAATATAATGAGATTGAGATAATATTATTTCCTCAGATGTTCTAGTGATTCGAATCCCTAGTATAACATCTGCAACACCCATATTTTTCATATCAAAATGTTTGATCAACATTTTCTTAGTCTGTTTAATCATTTCAGTATTACTACCAATGATTAACAGGTCATCTACATATAAGCAGATTATCACATACCCTTCAGATAGGGATTTGGCATATATGCATTTGTCACATTCATTTATTTTGAATCCATTTGATAACATTACATTATCAAATTTTATATGCCATTGCTTAGGTGCTTGCTTTAATCCATATAAGGATTTAACAAGTCTACACACCTTCTTTTCTTGTCCTGGAACAATAAATCCCTCAGGTTGTTCCATGTATATTTCTTCATCTAATTCACCATTCAGAAAAGCAGTTTTAACATCCATTTGATGAATTTCAAGATTGTTAATGGCTGCAAAAGCGATTAACATTCTTATAGATGTTATTCTACTTACTGGTGAATAGGTATCAAAGAAGTCTATACCTTCTTTTTGTTTGAAGCCCTTAGCCACTAATCTGGCTTTATACTTGTCAATTGATCCATCAGCTTTTAGCTTTTTCTTAAATATCCACTTGCACCCTAAAGGTTTCATACCAGATGGTAGGTCTACCAACTCCCAGGTATGATTATGCATGATGGACTCAATTTCATTATTGACAGCTTCTTTCCAAAAGGGTGCTTCTGGATTAGACATTGCCTCTTTGAATGTCTGAGGTTCATCTTGTAACATATAAGTTACATAATCAGGACCAAAAGACTTTGCAACTTTTGGTCTCTTACTGCGTCTGGGTTCATCTTCAGGATATTCTTCCTGATGACTACTACTAGCAGTATTATCATCATAGTTCTTTTATTTGAACTTATTTCTAATTTCCTTTTACTTGGAAATATATCTTCAAAGAATGTTGCATTCCTTGATTCCATGATTGTATTTATCTGTATATCAGATATATCTGATTTATACTAAGAAAGCGATATGCACTACTATTATGTGCATAGCCGATAAATATACAATCAACAGTTTTAGGTCCTATCTTGACCTTTTTGGGGTCCGGAATAGCTACTTTAGCTAGACACCCCCACACTCTTAAGTAATTGTAGGAAGGCTTCTTTCCTTTCCATAACTCATATGGAGTAACTTCCTTCTTCTTAAGAGGTATCTTATTAAGAATATGATTTGCTGAGAGAATTGCTTCTCCCCATAAATTCTGTGGTGTACCAGAATTTATTAACATAGCATTCATCATTTCTTTTAATGTGCGGTTTTTACGTTCCGCAATTCCATTAGATTGAGGTGAGTAAGGAGCAGTAGTTTGATGAATAATGCCATGCTCCTGACAGAATTCGTCAAAAGGTGCATCGTATTCACCACCTCTATCACTCCTTATGGCCTTAATCTTTTTCCAAGTTGATTTTCAACTTCATTCTTATAACATTTAAACATTTCTAAAGCCTCATCTTTAGACTTTAGTAGATACACATAGCAGTATCTTGTTGAATCATCTATAAATGTTATAAAATACTTTTTACCTCCTCTAGTTTGAATTGACTTTAAGTCACATAGATCACTGTGAATTAAGTCAAGAGGTTCAGTATTTCTTTCAACTGATGGAAATGGTGTTTTTGCTAACTTAGCTTCAACACACACTTCACACTTGTAATGTGGATCGATTTCATGATTAGGTAATAATTTCAATTTCATTAATTTTCGTAATGAATTAAAATTCGCATGTCCTAATCTATCATGCCATAAACAAGAGGAGTCAACCATATAAGCAGAAGAAGATGCTTTATTCATTTCAAGGTTTCTGTGTACAGTCATTACATTCACCTTGAATAATCCATTATTCAAGTAACCCCTTCCAATAAATATACCCCCCTTAGTGAGTACAAATTTATCAGACTCAAAGACCATCCTAAAGCCATGTTTGCTTAGGAGGGAGCCTGATATGAGATTCTTCCGGATGTCAGGGACATGTAGCACATCATTCAGTAGAAGCTCCTTGCCAGATGTCATTTTCATAACGATGCGGCCAAGTCCTTCTATCTTGGATGTAGCGGAGTTACCCATGACCAAATTTCTACCATTGATAGGAGTATATGATGAGAACATACTCTTATCAGAGCAGACATGTCTGGTAGCTCCAGTGTCGATGTACCACTCATTTGCTTTGTCAACCATGTTTGCTTCAAATACAACAGCTGACAGCATCATCTCGGATACCTCTTTGGATAGGGTTTCAGTCATGTTGACTTCTTTCTTTTCTTTATCCTTGAAACGGCAGTCCTTGGATTTGTGTCCTTGCTTTCCACAAACAAAGCACTTTCCCTTGAATTGTATTTCTTTGGATTGCCCTTCTTCTGTTTAAAGCCTTCGCCTGGAAACTTGCGTTTCTTCTTCCCTTCTATGAGGTTGGCCTTTGGCTCAGCAGGTTGTCCTCCTGCCTTCTTTTCTTGGCTCTTATTGTCCTCCTCGATCCTTAGGCGGACAATTAGGTCTTCAAGTCCCATCTCCTTCCGCTTATGCTTCAGGTAGTTCTTGAAGTCCTTCCATAGTGGTGGTAGCTTCTCTATGATGGCAGCTACCTGGAATGACTCGCTGAGAGACATTCTCTCTGCATGTATCTCATGCAGGATGATCTGGAGCTCTTGGACTTGCTCCATAACTGTTTTGTGGTCGACCATCTTGTAGTCTAAGAACCTTCCAACCACAAACTTCTTGTGTCCAGCATCCTCTGTCTTGTACTTTTTGTCCAGGGATGCCCATAACTCCTTGGCAGTAGCAATACTGCTGTACACATTGTACAGGGTATTGTCCAGACCATTCAGGATGTAATTTTTGCAAAGGAAGTCTGAGTGCTTCCATGCCTCCACCGCAGCAATGACTTGCTTGTCGGTCTCCCCTTCCTTCAGGACAGGCGGATCTTCATTCAGCACTCTGACCAGGTTCAGAGTTGTGAGGTAGAACAGCATCTTCTGTTGCCACCTCTTGAAGTCCGTGCTAGAGAATTTCTCCGGTCTCTCGGCTTGAATGGATGTCGTCATAGTAGCCATCTGCAGCAGCACTTCCGTGGTAGCAGGAGAGAAATTCTTAAGATTGTTGTGGGTATGTCTGGCAGATGGTGGCTACCTAATGAATCAGACTGAGGCTAGAGTTTCACTCTATGTCCTTAAGACAATTTCGTCCCGCAATGGTGCTCACGGTCAGTATGACGATTGTCTCCCAGGATACAACAGTCTCCTTTTGATGAAAGCAGCACTACAATTCACCAAAACTATCGAACCAAGAATGCTACTCTCTTTTCAATGCACTATTGCTATACTATCCTTAGGAAAGTATGCAAATGCCTAAGAGAGAAGAAGACTAGAATTGATTCAAATTGAACTCAATTCGGAATGGCTTGGATGAATGAAATGCTTAGGTCTAGGGTCCTATTTATAGGTTTTTAGGTGCCCCTTGGAGCAACTTTACGCCCCTTGGAAGCAACCCTACGCCCCTTGGAAGCAACCCTACGAAATTAAATTTAAATTCTTTATCAAGGGATGTGAGGGTTAAGGGCTTATCACCCTTGATATGCCCTTTAGACATTGTGATCTTCAGATCAGGCTATCGATAAGCCTTTTCATGGCTGTGATCTGAAGATCAGCCGATCAGATAAGTCTATCCTTATCCTGATAAGCCTTTTCATCATCATGATCTGATGATCATGTTATCAGATAAGCGGATGCTTATCACAACCGTATGATCGAATGGACACGTTGACTGGTCAACCAACCGACATGTTGACTAGTCAACTTGACTAGTCAATCGACGGATGTCAGCCGTTGGATCATGATCAAGATTGTGATTTAATCACCACATCTCGACCCTTCATCCGATCGATCAACGATCAATTGATCTCAGCCCCTCATCTTGATCCAATCAATCTCTACCGTCGGATCATCTTGATCTATAAAAAATTTAAAGCCCCTCAAGCTCCTCGCGACGATGCGCACGTGCAAAGTGCAAAGTGCAAAGTGCGCCTACAAAGCGCCCATTGCGCCCTTCGCATACGCGCGTGCGCGTGCGCGAGGGTGATGCTACGCATCACCCTCAAGCTCTCCACTTGTGGTGAGCCTAAGGAACTTAAGCTTCAAGGAAGTGGTTTCCATATAAGTGAACCTTCCTTTCTTGATTTTTCCGATATGGGACTAAATGTCCCCGCAATTTCTCATTCACACACATAAGGCGGTAATGGGCTTTCAAGGCCCATTAGGGTATTTAGGGTCTATTTTGGCCCATTACCCAACAGGCAGCTCTCTGGCGACGGAGGATTCCTCAATCGTAGGAAACAAGGTCTAGTAGGAAGCTTCAGAGTGGTGCTGCGATCTCCTCTGTTTCTTCTGACGGATAGCAGCTTCCAAAGAAGACTGCTCATAGGCAATCGAGGGGGAAGCCTGGCGCGGTTGGTGCTGATGCCAACTCCATTGGGATGCAGGGAGGAGTGGCCTGTCGGGCGTCTGAGGTGATGAAGGGGGTTGGTCTCACTAGGTACTCAGGTAGTGGCTTTGGGTCTCAAGTTGTAATGAAAGGATTGAGGGCTGAGAACATTGTGTGCCAGTCTCTGGTTGCCATGCCGATTTAGGCTGAGGGCTTTGTTTTGCCTGAGTCCCTCTTGCAGAAGAACTCACAAAACACTGCTGCCAATCCTTTTGCCCTGTTGGGCTCTGATAAATGGGCAGGTTGGCCGAAGGCCCGAAAGAAAGCCAATCCGGGGCCACTTAAGCGGGCCCGGCCCGTGGAGTCTTTGGCTCCACGGTTGGTTTCCAAATCCTCGAAAGGAAAGGGAAAACTTTCTGTCCCTGGTAAAGGTGATGTGCAATCCACTTTTATCTTTTCAGCATCTATGGATGAGCTAAAGGGGTCTGGGACCCTGTCTGGTCAAGGGTCCAAGCTTATCCAGGCTGCAGAGGTGTATTCCCCAAATGTTATTACTGAGGCCTCCCAGCTGATTATTATGGAGAATCGCTCCCACGATTTTGTAGTCTATCTTCTAAAGAAGGCCATCCAGGTGGAGGCGGCAGTTGAGGTTATGGACAGTCAGGACCAGGGGCCCTCGGAGGGCATCCTTCTTGATAATTGTCCTTCCAATACTGAGATGCTAGGGGATCGGGAGGCCTCCCCCCCCAATCTGAATGAAGATTCTTATATAGAATGTGAGAGGAGCTCTAAAACTTTCATTTCACTCCTCTTTTGGAAGGTTTATGTAGCTTCATAATTGTGACATATGTGTCTTGCTGGAGACTCGCTTGTCAGGGGAGAGTCTAGCTTATGTCAGGAAACAGCTATCTAGATCCTGGTCTTGTTATGCTATTGAGTCTGATGGTTTATCTGGAGGTATCATGGTCTTATGGAGATCCGTTGATATTAGAGTGGATGGTTTTCACCACTGCGGTCAGCAGGTCGCTCTGGTCATTTTTGAACGAACATCGGTCCCTTGGCTTCTTTCTAGAGTTTATGCCAGTACTGACGTCCGAGAATGCCATGTCCTTTGGGATGAGATTTTTTCTTTTCTATCCTAGGGTATTCCTTCCCTGGTTGCTGGGGATTTCAATTGTATTGTCGGTGCCAATGAGAAGAGAGGTGGCAGGCACTTTGTGGAGTCTATGGGCATATCTGAGTTTCAGACTTTCATAGCCACTACTCATCTCCTGGACTTGGGCTTCTAGGGAGCTCAATTCATCTGGTGCAATAACCGATAGGGTTCTGCTAGAGTCTGGGAAAGATTAGATAGGGCTATGGCCACTGCTAAATGGCTTCAGGCTTTCCCTTCTACCACTATTACTCATTTATCCAAGATTGCCTCTAATCACTGTCCTATTCTTATCTCCACTGATGTGGCTGCTCAGCAAAGGGGACAGTTTAAATTTGAGAAATTATGGACATCTTACTCTGCTGCCATGTCCTTAATTTCTCAGATATGGCATCTTTCTGTCAGAGGGAATGCCACATACAGACCATCTCGGCGTCTAGAGCTTGTGAGACGTAGACTTTCTAGATGGAATAGAGAGAAGGTGGGTGACATTTTCAGGCAAGTTGAGTAGGTGGAGAGTATTATTGCTTCACTCCAGGACAAGGAAGATTGGCTTGGCTGTCTTCATGATTCTGACTTATCTTCTCTTCGGTCCAGTCTCGCTCTCCATCACTCCCTGCTTCGGCAACAGGAGATCTATTGGAGGCAAAGGTCCTGGATTCAGTGTATTAATGAAGGTGATCGGAATACTAGATTTTTTTACCAGGTCACCTTAAAACACCGTGCGGTGAATCGTATCCGACGGCTCGTTGATGATGTGGGGAACGTCCAGGAGAATTTTTAGGTCATCAGGGATCAGCTTTTTCATTTCTTCCACTCTCGTTGGACTGAGCTTTCTGGAAATGGGATCCATGTGTTTCCTGTGGAGACTCCCTTTAAGGTCACTGATGCGGAGAATGACCTTCTTATCAGACCGATTACTCCTGAGGAGATTCGGTTGGCTCTATGAAACCTTGGTCCGGATAAGGCCTCGGGGCCTGATGGGTTTCCTCATTTCTTCTTTCGCCACTATTGGGCTATTGTGCGATAGGATGTGGTGCAGGCCATCAAGTTAGTCTTTTAGGCTAGATCTCTTCCCACTGATTGGAATAGGACTCTTGTCACTCTGGTGCCGAAACGGCCTGATGCTTCTATGCCGCACTACTTTCGGCCTATCAGTCTCTGCACTACCTTATATAAGGTTTGTGCTCATCTTTTGGTTTCTCGCTTGAGACTAGTGGTTCCTCGCCTTATCTCTCCTGAGTAGGGGGCTTTCCTCATAGGATAATATATATGATAATGTCCTGTTAGCTCAAGAGGTTATGCATGATCTTCACAGAGCCCCTACTCGTCAGTGTCTGATGGTTGTTAAGCTGGACATGAAGAGAGCTTATGACAAAGTGAGCTGGGATTTCCTATTCTGTTCTCTTCAGGAGTTTGGGTTTGATAAGCTTTTTGTTGCCTGGATTAAGGCCTGTGTTCACTGGCCATCCTTCTCTATCATTATTAATGGTGGTTAGACAGACTACTTCCATTCTGCTGTGGGTCTAAGGTAGGGATGCCCCCTCTCTCCTTTCTTATTTATTCTCTCTACTTATGCTTTATCTAAGGCTCTTCATCAGGCTCAGCAGGTTTCTTATTTAGTTCCTTATAGTGCGGATCCCCAAGGGCCCTCGATCTCACCTATTATTTGCTGATGATTGTATCCTATTGGGGAGGGCCACTATCAGTAATGTTACTGCTTTTGATTTAATGATCAAGTCTTATTATAGGGCCTCTGGTCAGAAAGTTAATACAAAAAAATCCATGATCAGTTTCAGTCCGAAGACCAAATCTTCTATGAGGGAGTCCATTATGCAAATTTTGGGTATCTCTGCTCAGGCTGATCGCCTATCATATTTGGGTATACCTATTACCGGGAGGCGACTGCGAAGCTCCGATTTTAGTGATCTGTAGCGCCGAGTTCGTGATCGGCTAGATGGGTGGCAAGTCATAGGGTTATCTATGATGGCTAGGCTTACCCTTATCAGATCAGTGCTCACCTCTTTTCCTCTCTACATTCTTTCTAATGCAGCTATTCCAGTGACTTGTTTGAGGAGGATGGAGAGATGGTTCAGAGGCTTCCTCTGGGGCTCTATGCAGGACGGCCATGGGATCCACCTTCTGGCATGAGACTCAGTCTGTATGCTGATCTCCGAGGGGGGGCTTGGGATCTAGTCCCTCATAGTGAGAAGGGAGGCGTTGATAGCTAGGCATGCGATGAGATTCTTGCTTAATCCTATTTGTCTATGGAGCTCGTTCATGCGTGCAAAATATGGTGACTGGACCCCATATACACCTTTCCAACCTATCCGTGGCTACTCTTTCTTTAGGAAAGAGGTTTTTCGTCATGCTCTGACTATGCTATCTCGTACCTCATGGATGATTGGTGATGGTGCTTCAGTTGATGTCCTCAGGGATACGTGACTGGCTGATCTTCCTTTGACCCGATGGCCTCTCTTTGTCAGCACTAATATCCCTAGTGGCATGAGAGTCACTAACCTTATTATTCAGGACCACACTGCCTGGCATACTTCCCTTGTCGCCACCCTTTTTGGTGCGGAGCTCTCTTGGCGCATTCTCCCCATTCCTCTTCTTTTGGATCAAACCTCGAACATTAGATTATGGAGGAAATCTTATTTGACTCATGCTCCGATCAGAGATCTCATGCAGGATTATAGGTCACAGATGAGGCATACGTTGGATGTGTCTTAGATTTGGAAGCTCCCCATTCACCCTAGAGTCAGGCTATTCATTTGGAAGCTGGCTTGGGGCTATCTTCCTACTTGTTTCCTGCTCTCGGGGAGGGGCATGGCAATCCAACCAACGTGCCCTTTTTGTGGCTTGAGGAGGAGACTTTTGATCATGCTATCTTCACTTGTGGCAGAGTGAGATTAGCTTGGCAGATCGCGGGTTATCGATCATGGGGTGATAGTAGTGCCCCGTGTCGCACCTCCTTTTTGAGCTTGATCTGACAGGATATGAGGAGGGGCACCTGTCGGTTGAGTACCACGGCTGCTTACATTGCTCATCAGGTCTGGTTGTCTCAAAATCGACATATCTTCACTGATGTCATTGACCCTCCCCATAGGATTGTCATGACAGCTTTGTTCCTTCTACTGAGTACACTCTCCATCAGTCAGCCCTTGATTCTGATAGCCCTAGCATATGGGATTCCCCTGCTGCTTCAGCAGCGCACTGGTATACGATCATTATTTTCTACGAACCCCCACCACTAGGGTTTGTCAAAATCAATTTTGATGGCAGTATTCAAGATCGATTGGTAGGTTCAGCTTTTGTGATCCGTGGGTCTGATGGATCGATGCTAGCGGCTGGTGGATTTGGCCTTCTTGATCTATCAATGTCGTTTGCTGAGTTGTATGCTGCGTGGGTTGGCATCTCCTATGCTATACTTAGTTTGGGCATTCACAAGCTTATCATTGAGGGTGACTCTACTACTGTTGTTCCCTAGCTTCGATAGGACCCGAGCGATCCTTTGCCTACCAACCCTTTGATATGCAACATTAGGACTATGCTTCATCATGCTTATAATGCTCAGATTTGGCACATTTATCGGGAAGCTAACTCAGCGGCTGATTGGGTAGCTGCCCGAGTTGCCCACTACTCCGAACCTTGGTGCTGATTACCGGGTGATTCGTAACTATTGGTACTTTCTCAAATTTTGTACTTTGATATATCGGGCTTGACGCACCGAGACTGGTGTGATCGCCCGCTTGTACCCCAAAAAAAAAACCCCACGAGGGCCTTCCAAAACCAGTCACATCATCTTCCACTTTGGGTTTGGATTTTGGTTTAAGCTAATTTGAATTTATTGGATTGAACCTACATATATCATGGTCCTAGTCAAAATCAAATTTGGCTAGTCCTGAATCTATTTAAATCCAAATCAAGTCTAATTTCAAATCAATATTTGAAATCGATTAGTCCTTCTAATAGACTTAAACCTAATTGAATCTTATTCACTTGTACTTAACCCAATTGAGATAATTTAATCAATCAAATTGATTAATTAAATCATAAATGATTCTCAATCGTTGATCAGCAAATAGATCATCCTAGAAAACTTTAATGTGTATGACTCTTTAGGTTCAAACCTAAGCCGGTAGCATAGGAACAACTTTCTATACTAATTGATGTGTCCATCTAGCAATGAAACCCAACGTCCGAATAGGTCGAAGAGTTATCGAGCAAACTCCAAGAACCCTAAGAAATAGTTACTATATAATTCATCCTTTTGACCATAAATATTAAGGATGGCTTAAGAGCCTGTCAACTCTAAACAACAAATCCATAAAGTGATTTCAACTTTAGTGATCATGTGACCTTCACATGAAGTGCCTTGGCCAAGGTCTTGCTATGTTGAAATACAAGCATTTCTCCTTTTAACAGGATAGGTCAAAATTCATCTTGATCCATAACTAACTACCATAAGTACTTGACTGTACCCAGTAACCTTTCATAGCTGGATTAAAAATTCAGGTGGTCCAGCACCTAAGTACAATGAGTTGCTTGCAAGTCACCGGTTGAGATCTTCAGGTCTTAAGGATACTTATACCCATATCTTCTTGGATTAACTTCTGAAAGCAGAGTATTTAAAAATGAGTCACGTTCGGTAAAATGTACTCCTATACTTTCACCTGTATATCATACCAGTGTCTCTACACTCCTTGGTTAAGAGGATAACCAACAAATATGATATACAATGTCTTATAATTGATAGCAGTATGGCCCTGTCATAGTATATCATTTGGTCGTGAACACTTTTGAGGATCTTCAAAGATAAATCCTCCTTTATCGTGAAAGAAGATCTTGAGGGCTTCATTACTATTAGGAGTTTTAAGAAGATGTCCTTGTAATGAATAAACTACCAAATAACTTTTATTAATATATCAATTTATATGCTATTTACATCAGCATAATCATCAAATGATTGGCTTTAGGATATAATTCCTAACAAGATCTAGTCATGGGGAGGCCTGGGTGGCCAATGGTCAAGTGATTGCTATTGTAGAGTGGCAACCCGAAATTATTCCGGTGCCCGGCTCCCTCCTCAAGGCTTTAGTGTGGATCCGTCTTCCTTAGCTTCCACTAAAATTTTGGACAGAGGACATCTTGTCCTCCATTCTATCAGTGGCAGGGGATTTCTTGTTTCTGGATGCAGCTACCAAAGAAAGGAAACGGGGGGGTTTTGGCTGCACCTATGTCCGTGTTGACTTGGGTAATCCTCTCCAGCCAGGGGCGAGGGTAAGAGGGAATAGAGCCCCCTTCTAGCAACCGTTCTCAAACGAGAACATGGAAGGGATTTGTGATGCCAGTGGATCCCTTCACTTCGCCGGTTCCTACGATTCGTCGATGGATCAGGCTTCTTCCTCAGCCGGCCCCAGGTTCGGACCCTGGATGGCTACTATTGACCCACTTATTAATTTTGATGATTATAAAAGCTATGAATATATTTTTTGTGTTACTAATAAAATTAACAAGTATTTCAAAACTTAAAAAGGTTAAATTATTCAAAGTTATATAAAATCAGTTTGAATTAGTTTTTAATGAAATATATCAAAGTTCAGAATTTGGAGCCGACACCCACTGTGTTTGGAGCTGACTCCAGAGCGTATCAGAACGTTTAACATTTTTTTGGCACGGTTTAGAGTCGACACCTTAAAAGTTAGAGTCGACTCTAACCTGAGATACAGAGATATGTTTTCTGAGTCAGTTTTCGGAGTCTAACCTAGAAATTTAGAGTCGACACCTAAAATTTTGGAGCCAACACCTAAAAGTTAGAGCCGACTCTAACCTGAGAACAGAGAGTGTATTTTCACGACAATGTTAGAGTCGACCCCGGAACTTAGAGCCGACTCCAAATCGCATTGAGCTGACACCACAGTTTATCGAAGCCGACTCCCCGATGAACTTTTTATTTCTATTTTGGAAACCCAACTTTGAGCCAACACTTAAAAGTTGGAGCTGACTCCAACATGTCAGAAATAATTTTTGAAATATATCAGAACGGATTCCAATGGTAACATTTCTTCACCTAACCCCCAACGGATCTATTTCTTTGGGTGAGGAAGCAATCCAAGTACATTTTCAACATTTGTTTTTTCACCTAATCTTGGATTAAGGAAGATTATAAAAGAGCGTCCTCCGTTTCAAAAACAGAGGAATGAAATAGAGAAAGAGAGAGAAATCAAAGAGAAAATCTCTGTGCTCAAGGCCATCAATAGAAGAAAGATAGAAGAGAAATCTAAAGGCATTTCAAGATCAAATCCAAAGGATTTCCATAGTTTGAAGGAAAAGAGAAAGAGCCCTAAATTTTAACTTCTCTTCACAAGCTTCGTTCAAGAATTAAAGTTCAAATCTTGTTAGCCATTCAGAGAGAAGAGGAAAAGAAGAAAAGTTCACTTCAAATCGCTCAAATCAGGCTTTTCTAATCTTGTTTTATTTACATTGCATATTTGCTTATTTGAGGAGCTTTAAATTGTTGTAAACTTATTTGAATAGTTTGCTGTCTAATTCAATCAGGATTGAAATTAGTTAACAACCTCGGGGTAAGCTAAGAGTAGCTTTACGTTGGGTTGTATACTGGTGAACCCATAAAAATCAGTTGGGTTCATTGTGACCCGTGTAAAACAATAAGTTCGAGTTGTGATCTTGCAAAATAACTCAACTGTAATCAGGTGATTATAGTGTGGACCCAAGAGTTGCTTAGGAGTGGACGTAGGTGTGGGTAACACCAAACCACTAAATCTCCTTGTGTTTATCGTGATTATTTGTCTCTCTCTCTATCTTCTTCTATATTGTGCTTTACATTATTACATCACTTCACTTGTGCACATTAACTTTGTGAAATTGGTTTTAAATTGTTAAATTTGAAAGAACCCATTCATCCCTCCCTCTTGGGTTGCCATCTGGGCCAAACAATTGGTATCAGAGCTTGTGCTCATTTCAGCTTGATTTAATAATCAAGAGCTAAAGATCCAAATGGTAGCTCAAGCGGATCATCTTTTTTTGAAGGCCAATCCACAAATCGACCCTCCTTTGTTTAGTGGAACAAATTATTCTTATTGGAAGCTAAAATAAGAATTTTTATTCAAGCTTTAGATTATGAACTATGAAGTGTCATTATTAATGGTCCTAGCACTCCCACACACATAGTAGATGGATCTATAGTTCCTAAGCCCGAAAGAAATTGAAATGAGAATGATAGAAAAATGACTCAGCTTAATGCCAAGGCCATGATGTCTTATATTGTTCTTTGGATGCAAATGAATTCAATCGAATATCCACTTGCATTTCAACCAAAGAAATATAGGATAGGTTGAAGTTACTCATGAGGGTACCAACCAAGTTAAGGAATCTAAAATTAATATTCTAGTGCACAAATATGAACTTTTCAGCATGGAACAAAATGAATCAATCACATGCATGTACACTAGATTCACTGATATTGTAAATGGTTTAAAAAGTCTTGGAAAGACTTATACTAACTCTGAATTAGTGCAAAAAATTCTTAGGTCTCTTCCAAGATCATGGGAAGCCAAAGTGACAGTAATCTAAGAAGCCAAAGACATGAACATTCTACCTTTGGAGGAGCTACTTGGATTTCTAGTGACCCATGAGCTTACAATGAAACAACATCAAAAGGAAGAGGTGAAAAAGAAAAGAATAATTGCACTCAAAGCTGCTGAAAGTAAAAAAAGCAGCAGTGAAGATGATGAAGAAGACGATGAGAAAGCTCTCCTTGCTAAGAAATTCAGAAAATTCATGCAAAGAAGGAGACCCTTCCACAAGAGAATGTCTGGAATAAAAATGAAAGGAGAAAGAGAAAAAAAAAGGATAAGGAAAAGGATCCCTTAATATGTTATGAATGTAAGAAGCCGAGACATTTTAGGTCTGAATATCCTCAATTAAAGAAGGGATACAGAAAAAGAAGAAAGCCTATGTTGCAACTTGGAGCAACAATGAAGAGTCTTCATCCGAAGAAGACAAAGGAAGTTGCCAACATATGCTTCATGGCGAATGACAATAAGGTAAATTCTAAAACCCCAATGTGATTTTACTTTTGATGAATTGTATGACGCTTTTTTAATGAATTAGTTAGTGATTTCAA
>UESW01004540.1:0-37321 GCA_900491605.1 Calamus simplicifolius | reverse complement strand
TTTTTGATAAAGCTGGTTTAGGATATAGACCACATATGAAACAAAAATATGTCAACAATTTCTTTTTAAAGAAAACAATCAAAGATGATATTTTATGTTATCATTGTAACAAAAAAGGACATAAATCTTATGATTGTAATTTCAAAATGTCTCATAAAAATTTAAATCATAGAAGTAAGAAAATATGGGTTCCAAAAGGAACAATCTTTATTACTACTAACCATGAAGGGCCCAAAAAGGCTTGGGTACCTAAACATAAGATTTGATTGTCTTGCAGGAGTGTCTTGCGCCAAAGAATCAAAAAAAAAATGGTATCTTGATAGTGACTGCTCAAGACACATGACGGATGACAAGGAGCAATTCATCACCCTTGAAATCAAAAGAGGAGTTGTAACTTTTGGAGATAATGGCAAAGGCCAAATCATGGGCTTTGGTAAAATTTAAATCACTCCTCCACTTTTATTGAAAATATTTTATATGTAGATAATTAAAGCATAATTTAATTAGCATCAACTGTGTAACAAAGGTTTCAAAGTTTCCTTTGAGCTTCTATTGCACTGTATCAAATCTCATTGACAATAGCATTATTTATTAAATAGAAATGGCAATATACTTAATTGATTTAGATAATTTTGTCTACTAGTAATCATTGCTTAATTGCTGATAATGCTAAGGTAAATGAGATTGGATGGCTATGGCATCGTAGACTAGGTCATGCAAGCACACACTTAATTTCAAAATTAATTAGAATGGATTTAGTTAAAGGACTTTCAAAATTAGATTTTGAAAACAATAGAATTTGTGATGCATGTCAATTTGGAAAACAAACTAGAAACTCTTTCAAATCTAAAAATATTATTTCTACTACTAGGCCACTAGAGCTACTTCATATGGACCTTTTGGACCTACTAGAACCACTAGTCTAGAAGAAAGAAATATGGTCTTGTGATAGTAGATGATTATTCTAGATTCAATGGGTAATGTTTTTAGCTCACAAAGATGAGACTTTCCCGATATTTTTAAAATTCTTCAAGAAAGTCACAAATAAGAAAAACACTACCATAGTATCTCTAAGAAGTGATCATGGAACTGAATTTGAAAATTTATTTGAAAATTTCTGCATTGAAAATGGTATTAATCATAATTTTTTGCACCTAAAACATCTTAACAAAATGGAGTTGTGAAAAAAAATAGGACTTTAGAAGACATGGCCCGTACCATGCTATGTGAAAGCCAACTACCAAAGTATTTTGGGCGGAAGCTATTAACACAGCATGTTACATCCTAAATAGAGCTTAATAAGACCAATTCTTAAAGAAAACACCTTATGAATTATGGCATGAATAGAAAACCAACATTAATACTTTCATGCATTTGGTTGTAAATGTTTTCATTCATAATAATGGTAAAACAATCTTAGGAAAATTTGATGCTAAATCTGATGAAGGAATATTCTTAGGATATTCAACAACTAGTAAAGCCTATAGAGTATTCAATAAAAAATTTAATAGTTGAAGAATCATTCATGTAGTTTTTGATGAGTCTTTAGCATTAGTTCTGAAAAGATTGATGATGAGGAAGATACAAATTAATTGAAAAGATCTTGAAAAATTAATATTGATGTATCTTCAGATCATGAACAAGAAGCTAAAGATGATGATTCACCTAAGGATGATGATTGATACTATCATAATGATGTAGATCTACCTAGAGACTGGAGATATGCTTATAGTCATCCAAGGAATTGATTATAGGTGATCCATCTCAAGGAATAAGAACTAGATCATCTATGAGAAATAGTAATCATCTTGCATTTGTATCACAAATTGAACCTAAAACTATGAAGAAGCTGAAAAAGATAATAATTGGATGTTAGCAATGCAAGAAGAATTAAATCAATTTACTAGAAATAATGTATGGACCTTAGTGAAAGACCTAAAAATCATTCTGTTATAGGATCAAAATGGGTTTAGAAATAAACTAGATGAAAATGGCATAGTAATTAGAAACAAAGCTAGATTAGTTGCAAAAGGATATAATCAAGAAGAAGGTATTGATTTTGATGAAACCTTTGCACCTGTAGCTAGATTAGAAGCCATTAGATTATTACTTGCATTTGCATGTCATATGAATTTTAACTTATTTCAAATGGATGTAAAAAGTGCATTTTTAAATGGATTTATAAATGAAGAAGTTTTGTAGAACAACCACCAGGTTTTGAAGATCACGAATTTTCAAATCACGTTTTTAAATTGCACAAAGCTTTATATGGTTTGAAACAACACCTAGAGCTTGGTATGATAGGTTAAGTAAATTTTTAATTAAAAATGATTTTACAAGAGGAAATGTTGATAAAACTTTTTTTGAAAAGAAAAGATAAAGATTTATTAGTAGTACAAATATATGTTGATGACATTGTTTTGGTGCTACTAACGATCTTCTATGTCAAGAATTTGCTAAGTTAATGCAGGGAGAATTTGAGATGAGCATGATGGGAGAACTCAACTTCTTCCTTGGACTCCAAATCAAACAAAGCAAAGAGGGAATCTTTATCAACCAAACAAAGTACACAAGAGAAATTCTAAAGAAGTTTGGTATGGAATCAATGAAACCCCTCGGAACACCAATGAGTCCTTCATGCAAGCTGGACAAAGATGAAGAAGGTAAGAAGGTTGATCAAAATATTATCGAGGTATAATCGGATCCCTACTTTACTTAACAGCAAGTAGACCAGATATATGTTTGCTGTATGCTTATGTGCTAGATTTCAGTCTGAACCTAAAGAATCACATTTAATTGCTGTTAAAAGAATACTAAGATATTTAAGTGGAACAAAAATGTAGGTTTATGGTATTCTAGAGACTCAACATTAAATCTGATTGCATATTCTGATTCTGATTATGCTGGATGTAAGTTAGATAGAAAAAGCACAAGTGGTGCATGCCAATTTTTAGGAAGTAACTTAATCTCATGGTTTAGCAAAAAGCAAAATTCAGTTGCATTATCAACTACTGAAGCTGAATATGTTGCAGCTGGAAGTTGCTGTGCTCAAATCCTATGGATTAAGCGACAACTTGAAGACTATGGTATCACACTTGATAAAACACCATAAGATGTGATAACAAGTGCAATCAATCTAACTAAAAATCCAATTCAACATTCAAGAACAAACATATTGAAAAGATATCATTTTATAAGAGAACATGTAGCTAATAATGAAATTTGTCTTGATTATGTTAATACTGAAGAACAATTAGCTGATATATTTACAAAACCCTTAAGTGAAGAAAGATTTTGTTATCTTAGAGGAGAATTAGGAGTTGTGACCCTTTGGAATAATTTTGAAACTCCTAAGGAATGACTATCTAGAATTCATCAATTTCTTGAAAATCTTTTATATTCTAAGAAAACTCATCTAGATATTTGAACTCTTTGATTTACCACATTCCAAGGATTTTATCCAAAATTTATGATTATTTTGATAAGTTTCAGATCCTTTGAAATCTAATTTTTTCACTGAAACTGTTTTGGAGTCGACACCTCTATTAGTGGAGTCGACACCTGCCTATGTGCTTCTGTCGACCTTGGAGTCGACACCCGTCTTTGCGAGCCGACTCTAATTCGAGTGCTAACTGTTTAGTGACTTGGAGTTGACACCCAGTTTGTGGGAGCTGACACCTTATGGTCCCAGGCTGACTATATTAGGACAGAGTCGACACCTATTTGGCCCCATTTGACTTCTAACTTTTCCAAAACGTTCTCTACACTTTCCAAATCCTAGAATCTTTCTAATCCATCACTTCCTAGCTCTCTATGGCACCTAAGCATCGTGGATCAGTCCTTGGAGCACGGGTGATGATGGGAAGAGGATAGTGAGGCGTCCGGCACGTCAACCTTCGCCTAGCTTGAGTTCTACGTCATTGTCCTCCACTCCTAGTGCTATCCCTGGTCCATCCTCTCCTCAAGTTAATCTTTTTGCCGGGAAAGTCATTACTATGGGTAGAAAAGTAGATTTTAGATTTTTTTGAAGCAGGGGGTTTCTCTATGGGAAGACAAATTAAAGAAATGGGATAGAAAAAGGTATGTTCCCTAGATGTTCTCACTTATCCCACTTTAGTTAAGGATTTTATCTTAATTTGTCTAGAGGAGACGGAGGCCTTGTCAGTTATGTAAGAGGTACTAGAATCCACTTAACTTCAAGATTTTGAAATTTGTTAGAAATGCCTGTTATTGGTCCTATTGCCAACTCTCACAGTGAGAGAGGTGTGCATTATCTAGAATGCTTGGTAGAGATGGCTGAGTTTGAGGAAGTAAAAGCTAACCAATTGCCACTAGAATTAAGACTTTTACATAACATTTGTAGCAGAATTTTGTTCCCCAATACTGGACGATTTGAGTATGTGTTCCGAGAGGGTCATTGTGGTAATGGATTGTGTAGTGACCGGCCAACCAATAAACCTACCGGGCATGATGATTTGATATATGGCAGAGGCAGGCAGTAAGAAAAGGTCCACACTACCCTATGGTATGATTTTAACCATGGCCTTTCAGAGTCAAGGAGTTAATATTTGGACAATGAACCTTTAAAGAGCCTTAGACATACAGATTATTATAATAAGGCTACCTTGCATCGTATGGGATTTGTGAAGATCAATGATCACTGGGAAAGGAAAGGAATCTGAAGACAGAGCTGTTGAGATGGACATTGTTGCCCCTGGTCCATCAGAGGCAGGGCCTTCGGTGAGACATCCTTCGCTAGGTCCCAGTAGTCCTGCACCCTCAGCACTGCACCGGCCCCTACATCATCTGCTCATGCATCTACTGGATTTTCTGAGAGTCAGTTGAGCAGCTTAAATCTCTATTTTTGGATCATGAGTCTAAGATGAAAAATGAACTTGAGAATCAAATTATGGGAATCAGGCAGTATTTTTATTCTCTAGAAGATAAGATCAGTGTGATAGAGTCATCCTTGAGCTCATCTTCAACTACCTTGGTGAAAGATATAAGATTGATATTGATAAGATCAAGGATATAGCTAGTGATTCTGATACCTATTCCAAATGCAATGCTGAGCTTCAGAGAAGTCACTGTTGCAGCTGGTTTAGTTGAGAAAATGCTAAATGATTTTATGAAAATTCAAGAGAAGGGCATGGAACAAATTCTAGAAGAACTGAAAAGAATTTTGAAATTTTAAGATGATTTAGTTTTGTCTTTTAGTTTGTAACTAGGGTTACTTTGATGTTTTGATGCATTTGAATGATGTATTTTGAGATTTTGATGTAATGACTTAATACCTTGATGAAATATATTTTGATGTAGTTTGCAATATGATATTTTGATGTAATGACTTCATACTCAATGAATGCAACATGAAGGTTATATTTTGATGATATGTTGATTTAAGCTTAATGCATCATCTTCTTAACCTTTTCGTTGATAACAAAAAAGGGGAGAGAGTGTGTGTATGTATATGCATAGGGCAATTAAAGAGAATATGGAGAAAGAATGTTTGTCTACGTATATGCATTTGATGTTGATAAACTTAATTTGGTTATAACATATATGCATGGAGTTTAAATGATAAATGAACTTAATTTGGTTATCATAGGGGGAGCTACCTCATTCAATGGGAGCTTAACTATGAGAAAGTTTAACTATGAGAACTTATTTATTTTAAAAATTTATTAATTGATTATGCATATACTCAATGTTTTGTCATCATCAAAAAGGAAAAGATTGTTGACCCACTTATTGATTTTGATGACTAACAAAAGCCATGAGTATATTTCTTGTGTTACTAAAATTAACAAGTGTTTTAGGAACTTAGAAAGGTTAAATTATTCAAAAGTTATATAAAAATCAGTTTGAATCAATTTTTAATGGAATATATCAAAGTTCAGAATTTGGAGCCAACATCCACTGTGTTTGGAGCCAACTCCAGAGCGTATCAGAACAGTTTAACATTTTTGGCACGGTTTAGAGTCGATACCTTAAAAGTTAGAGCCGACTCTAACATGAGATACAAAGATCTATTTTCTGAGTTTGTTTTTGGAGCCGACACCTAAAAATTTAGAGTCGACACCTGGAATTTTGGAGCCGACACCTGAAAAGTTAGAGCCGACTCTAACCTGAGAATAGAGAGTGTATTTTTGAGACAATATTAGAGTTGACACCCTCGGAACTTAGAGCCGACTCCAGATCGTGTCAAGCCGACACCATAGTTTATCGGAGCCGACTCCCCGACGGACTTTTTATTTCATTTTTGAAACCCGACTTGGAGCCGATACCTTAAAAGTTGGAGCCGACTCCAACTTGTCAGAAATGATTTTGAAATGTGTCAGAATGGATTCCAACGGTAACATTTCTTCACCTAACCCCCAACGGATCTATTTCTTTGCGTAAGGAAGCAATCCAAGTACATTTTCAATAGCTATTTTTTCACCTAATCTTGGATTAAGGAAGATTATAAAAGGGCATTGTCCGTTTCAAAAAAAAGGAATGAAATAGAGAAAGAAAAAGAGAGAAATCAAAGAGGAAAATCTCTATGCTCAATGCCATCAATAGAAGAAAGATAGAAGAAATCCAAAGGCGTTTCAAGATCAAATCCAAGGATTTCCACAGTTTTGAAGGAAAAGAAAGAGACCTTAAATTTTCAATTCTCTTCAACAAGTTTCGTTCAAGAATCAAAGTTCAAATCTTGTTAGCCGATTCAGAAGAGAAGAGGAAAAGAAGAAAAGCTGAACTTCAAATCGTTACAAATCAGCTTTTCTAATCTTGTTTTATTTACATTGTATATTTGCTCATTTGAGGAGCTTTAAATTATTGTAAACTTATATTTGAATAGTTTGTTGTCTAATTCAATCAGGGGAATTGAATTAGTTGAGGTAGTTGACCTCGGGGTAAGCTAAGAGTAGCTTACGTTATGTTGTGTGCTGGTGAACCCGTGAAAACTAGCTGGATTCGTTGTGACCCCATGTAAAATAATAAGTTCGAGTTATGATCTTGCAAAACAACTCAACTGTAATCAGGGTGATTATAGTGTGGACCCAAGAGTTGTTTGGGAGTGACGTAGGTGTGGGTAACACCGAACCACTATAAATCTCTTGTGTTTGTTGTGATTATTTGTCTCTCTCTCTATCTTCTTCTATATTGTGCTTTACATTATTGCATCACTTCACTTGTGCACATTAACTTTGTGAAATTGGTTTTAAATTGTTAAATTTTAAAAAGAACCCAATTTACCCCCCCTCTTGGGTTGCCATCTGGGCCAACAGCTGCTCTCCGACGAAGGAGGTCCACCCAGATTCAGACTTTGGTTCCCGGGTTGGTGGCTCAGCCGGATTGCCTGCCCACCTCTGTTTCTATGGAAGAATGGAAATCCCAAAGAAGCTTGCCTGTCGAAAGTCTGGCCGGGCCTCTTCTTCGTCGGTGTGTTGACGAGCTAGGATCAGTGGGGGAAGGTCGGACCTCCTCTTTTGCGGCTGTGCTAACGGATCAGGGAATCGAGCATGCAAAGCATGTGTGTCGGGCTGCTGTTAGTGTGGTGGTTCTTACTGAGAATCTGAAGCCTAATACATTGAAGCCTGAGAGCAGTTAATGCAATCCTTTTTCTAAATTTTGGATTCTAGGAAAGGGTATGGGAGCCCAAAGACCCGCAAGGAATCCAATCCTGACCCATCTAAGAGGGCCCGTTCTATGGAGCCTATGTCACAAAGAGTGGTCTCCAATCCTACAAAGCAAAAGGAAAGGCCCCTCTCGCCATCAAAGGCATTGCACAGGCATCCTTCACTTTTTTGGCTTCCTCTGACTCTTCCCAGGGGCCTGATGCCCTGTCTGGTCCAGGGGCCAAGAAGTCCCGATGTATGGAATGGCCCGACCTGGGGTATGGTTCAGTAATCACTCAATAGAACTTGATGGTGGGTCACACCCATGAGTCTACTGTACTACAGCTGAAGTAGGCCATTGAGCAGGATGATACTGTTGTGGTGATGGATTCATCCCAGTCTAATGACAGTTGTGGTAAGGGGCCTGAGGTGGGGATCCCTCCTACCAGCTACCATTCTGATGAGGTGATGTTGGGGGATAAGATCAAGGTTCCCCCAATCGAGCCTTGAATGAAGATACTTATCTGGAATGTGAGAGGAGTCCCAAAACCATCGTTTCGCTACTCTTTTGGGAGGCTTCTGCAGCTTCATAATTTTAACATTTGTGTCCTATTGGAGACCCGTTTGTTTGGGACTAGTTGGCTCGATTTCGAGGATAAATTTTCAGATCTTGGGTGTCTTATGTAGTTGAGTCTATCGATCTCTCTGGTGGTATTTTGGTACTGCGGAGGAATGAAAACATTAGAGTGGATGCATTTCATTACTGCGGTCAGCAAGTTGCCCTGATCATTTTCGAGGGGAGCTCTATCCTTTGGCTCCTCTCGGGTGTTTATGCCAGTACTGACTATCGGGAGCGTCGCGTGCTTTGGGATGAGATTTAGTCTCTACTTGCCTAGGAATTTTTCTCCCTTGTTGCGGGTGATTTTAACTGCATTATGGGGGCCTCTGAGAAAAAGGTGGCCGGCAATCTACTGGATCAGCGGGCAGAGCTGAGTTCAGGTCATTTATAACATTTGTTGTTCTATTGAATTTGGGGTTCCAGGAGTCCCAATTCACTTGGTGTAACAATCGGCAGAGATCTGCTAGAGTCTGAAAAAGATTGGATAGGGTCTTGGCCATTTCTAATTGGCTTCAGCTCTACTCTACTGCCACTGTCACTCACTTGTCCAAAATTGCCTCTGATCACTGTCCTATTCTTATATCTACTGATGTTGCTCTTTAGCGGAGCCTGCATTTCAGATTTAAGAAGTTTTGGACATCTTATTATGCTGCTAGGACCATCATTTTTCAGGTTTGATGATTATATGTTAGAGGAAATGCTATCTACAGGTTATCTAGGCGCCTAGTACTTGCTAGACGCCGGCTCTCTAGATGGAATAGATGGAAGGTGGGGGACATTGTGAGGCAAGTTAAGCAGATGGAATCCATTATTACTATTCTCTAGGACAAAGAGGATCAAGAGGGCTTTCTTACTGATCATGATCTCTCGTCCCTCCATTTCAGCTTGGCACTCCACCACTCCCTTTTGCTGCAGCAGGAAACTTTTTGGAGGCAAATGTTTCGGATTTAGTGGATTAAAGAAGGGGACTATAATACTAGATTTTTTTACCAGCCACACTCGAGTGGTTAACCGTATCAGGTGTTTAGCTGATAAGGAGGGACATATCTAGGAGAATTTCTAGGTGATCAAGGATCAGCTTCTCCATTTCTTTTAGTCTAGATGGACTGAGCAAACTAATAAGGGGCTCCCTGTCTACCCTTTTAACCCCCAACAGGATCTCCGCTGTGGCGAACGACCTACTAATCAGGTCGATTACTGTGGAGGATATTCGGATGGTTTTATGGGACCTTGGTGCTGATAAGGCCTCCGGGCTAGATGGGTTTCCTTCATTATTCTTTCGTCACTATTGGGGTATTCTGGGTCAGGAAGTTGTACATGCGATCCAGCTTATTTTTTAGTTGAAAACTATCCCATCTGATTGGAATCAGACTTTTATAACCCTAGTGCTTAAACGCCCTGATGCTTCCATTTCTCAGCACTATCGGCTATAGCCTTTGCACTTCCTTATACAAGGTATGTGTCTCCTCTTGGTCTGTCGAATACGTATTGTTATCCCTCTTCTTATTTCTTCAGAGCAGGGGGCTTTCCTCAGAGGGCGTAGCATCACTGATAATGCCTGTTAGCTCAGGAATTCATGCATGACCTTCAGAGAGCCTCTGGTCTTATGGCCGTTAAGCTTGACATGGAGAGAACTTATGATATATTGAGCTGGATTTCTTGCACCGTACTCTTCATGAGTTTGGATTTGAGGAGCTCTTTATTGAATGGATCATGGCCTGTGTTCACCGGCCGTCTTTCTCTATCCTTATTAATGGTGGCTAGACTAATTATTTTCACTCTGAGGTTGGGTTGAGGCAGGGATGTCCTCTTTCTCCATTTCTGTTCATTCTCTCTACGGATGCATTGTCTCGGGCACTTTATCAGGCATAATAGGGCTCTTGTCTGGTCCCTTACAGCGCAGCTCCCTAGGGGTCCTTGCTGTCCCACCTACTATTTGCTGATGACTGTATACTCTCGTAGGGCTACAATTCGAACTGCTACCATTTTTGTCACTATACTTTAGACTTATTATCGGGCCTCTGGACAGAAAGTTAATCTGAGTAAATCCTTAATATGCTTTAATCGATGTTGACTCCTACATTAAGGGGGTCAATCATGCAAATCATGGGCATCTCTATTTAGGCTGACTGGCTATCCTATATGGGAATACCTATAACAGAAAGACAGCCAAGGATCTCTGACTTTAGTGACCTTGAGAGGCATGTCCATGATAGGCTGGATGGGTGGTAGGTCACTAGACTATCTATGATGGTGAGGATTACTCTTTTACGATTGGTGCTTTCTTCTCTTCCTCTCTATCTTTTATCTAATGCTGATGTTCCATTGACTTGCTTGAGGAAGATCGAGAGATATTTCAGGGACTTCTTCTGGGCCATTGTGAGGCAAGTTGAGCAGGTGGAATCCATTATTACTATTCTCTAGTAATAATAAATATTATTAAAATTTATAATTGTTGGTGGGTGTACAAATTGCCTCAATGTCTCCACCTTTTATCTATTAAAATTTATAATTTGAACGCATGGGGACGGTTACGTGAAAGATCCGAAAGCGCGCTCAGAGTTGTTTGAGCAGGAGAAGAGGGATTGGTAATCCTTCAGTGGTTGGGTGCTATCGGCTAGCGCCCTGTTATCAGAGGATACCCTTTTTGCCGTTGGGCTCAATTCTATTGACCTCCAAGGTGAGTCTCTTTTCTCTTTGCTCTTGTGGTCGATATACTCAAGCAACTCTATTGCGGTTTAATTGAATGTTCTTTGTGCTTTCAGTCGAGAGGTCGGCATTGATAGGCCAAATGAAGAAGGAGCTGGGCAAGCGCCATAGGGGCTCCAGCTCCGGGAACAAGCATATATTTTTTATTGATAGTCTTGATCACAATCCGATACCTCGGGAGAAAGCCCTCCAACGGAAAGTCCCTCAACCTCCGCGGACCTCCAACAGGTGGACCCACCTGAACTTTGTGGCCGCAACTACCCCCTCAACCAAAACAGGGGCCTCTTCTTCGTCCGCGCGTAGCACTACGGGACTGCCAACCTCTAACGAATGAGGCTGAATTACCTTGGGCGAGAGGATTGCCGGATGAACCGGTGACATCTCCTGGCGTCGTCTGACACGACCACTATTTGAAGGGGGGAAACTTCAATAGCTCCCTCCAAGCTTCCCCAACATCTCTTTCCTCCTCCACTACCCCTCTGGCAGGGAGGGCTCGTCAACCGCGGCCGACGCACCCACGTCCCCCTTCTTATTCTGTGCAATAATAAGATAGGCCCTTATTATTAAGACTATCAATAAGATAGGCCCTTACTATTAAGGGCCTATCTTAATTATTAAAGATAGGCCCTTATTATTAAGAAGGGGCCTATCTTATTATTAAGACATGGAATCCATTATATACTAAAGATAGGTCCTTATTATTAAGACTATCAATCACAATAACCTAACCAAGGTTGAGGGACTTCCCGTTGGAGGGCTTTCTCTCAAGGTATCTTTAGTAATATATTACTAAAGATAGGCCCTTATAATAATGGATTCTACATGCCCATAATTCCTTAGCAGTAGCAATACTATTGTGCACATTATATAGGGTATTATCCAGACCATTTAGGATATAATTCTTGCAAAGAAAGTCTGAAGGCTTCCATGCCTCCACTGCAGCAATTACTTATTTATCGGTCTCTCCTTCTTTCAGGACTGGTGGATCTTTATTCAGTACTTGACCAGATTCAGAGTTGTGAGGTAGAACAGCATCTTCTATTGTCATCTCTTGAAGTCCATGCCAAAGAATTTCTCGGTCTCTCGGCTTGAATAGATGTCGTCATTGTAGCCATCTGTAGCAGCACTTTCATGGTAGCAGAAAATTATCTTAAGATTATTAGTCACAGATTATAGCTACCTAACTAATAAGTCTGAGTTTAGAGTTATACTCTATGTCCTTAAGATAATTTTGTCCCACAACAGTGCTTACGGTCTGTATGACGATTGTCTCCCAGGATACAACAGTCTTTTTTTTTATGAAAGTAACACTACAATTCACCAAAAATTTGAACCAAGAATGCTTCTCTCTTTTTCTATGCACTATTGCTATACTACCCTTAAGAGAGTATGCAAATGCCTAAGAGAGAAAAGGACTACGATTGATTCGGATTGAATCTGGATTGAATGAAATGCAATGGTATAGCATCATATTTATAGCCTTTTGGGTGCCCTTTGAAAGCAACCATTTGGATTTAATTAGATTTAATTTGGTTAATCGGATTTTATCAAAGGATGCCTTTGATACACCGATTCATTCCGTGATCTGATGATCGGCCGATCAGATAAGCCAATCCTCATTCTGATATGCATTTTCACCATTGTGATCTGATGATCACGTTATCAGATAGGTGGTTGCTCGGCTTTGATATGCCTTTTCATGATTGAAACGTTGACTTATTATAATGGCTTGATTGGAGCGATGCCTTATCTCGAATGGGCGCCTATCACCAATGGTCAACAGTTGACGGTCAGCCGATGGGTGTGAGCCATTGGATCGCGATCGTGATCGTGATTTGATCACCGCATCTTGATCCTTATCCAATCGATCAACGATCAGTCTGATCCTGATCCGATGATCAACGGTCAATTGATCTCAGCCCCTCATCTTAATCCGATCAGTTAACTGTCGGATCCTCATGGTCAAGAAACAATTTAAAATCTCCTCAAGCTTCTTGCGATGATGCGCACGTGCGCCTGTGAAGCACCCCTTGCACCCTTTGCACATGCGCACGTATGCGCACTACGCATCACCTCAAGCTCTCCATTATGGTGAGCCTAAGGAACTTAAGCTTCAAGAAGAGGTTTCCATATAAGTGAACCTTTCTTTCTTGATTTTTTCGATGTATGTATATATATATGTATGTATGTATATGAATATATATAAAACAAATTTAGCTATATATATTGTCAAGTTCAGAATATGATCATTCTTTTTATCCTTAAATTTATATGGATCCCAAGTTATCCTATACTTAACTCAACTCAACTCAACTCATCTAAGCCTTTTCCCAACTACTGGGATCGGCTACATGAATCTGCTTCCTCTACTCTACTCTATTCAAAACCAAGTCATTTTCAAATTACAAATAGTTATCCCAAGTTATCTATCTTTTTATTTTTTTTATTTTAGATGAAAAATATAACTATATATAAATTGTTCACATACTAAAAATCTTGACAAGACAGAGAGGCAAAGATGATAAAGGACTAGTGAAAGAAAGGAGAAAGGAGAATGATAGGACTAGAGCAACTAAAAAAGGGGCTTTGATGATGAAAAGGGTGTTTGATTATTTCCTTTTTATTTTAGTATAGGAGGTGGATATGAAAAAGGAATATACAAAGGACTCTAAACGTGTGAAGGGAATTTAGTGAATTGGGAGAGAGAGAGAGAGAGAAATGGTATAACTAGTGCCTAGTAACCATCCCTTTTTATCAATGACCAAGATTTACTCTTCATTTCTAAAATAAAAATAAAAATAAAAACTATATACTAAAGATAGGTCCTTATTATTAAGACTATCAATCACAATGACCTTATTATTAATAAGGGCCTTATTAATAATAAGATAGGCCCTTAATAATAAGGTTGAGGGATAATAATAAGATAGGCCCCTTCTTAATAATAAGGGCCTATCTTTAATAATAAGATAACTTGGGCCTTATTATTAAGACTATCAATCACAATGACCTGACCAAGGTTGAGGGACTTTCCGTTGAGGGCTTTCTCCCGAGGTATCTTTAGTAATATATTACTAAAGATAGGCCCTTATAATAATGGATTCCACCTGCCCATAACTCTTTGGCAGTAGCAATACTGCTGTGCACATTGTACAGGGTATTATCCAAACCATTTAGGATATAGTTCTTGCAAAGAAAGTCTGAATGCTTCGATGCCTCCACTACAGCAATTACTTGTCTGTCGGTCTTCCTTCTTTCAGGACTGGTGGATCTTCATTCAGTATTCTAACCAGATTCATAGTTGTGAGGTAGAACAGCATCTTCTATTGTTATCTCTTGAAGTTCATGCCAAAAAATTTCTCCGGTCTCTCAGCTTGAACGGATGTCGTCATTGTAGCCATCTGCAGCAGCACTTCCGTGGTCGCAGAAAATTATCTTAAGATTGTTAGTTGCAGATTATGGCTATCTAACTGATAAGACTGAGTTAGAGTTATACTCTATGTCCTTAAGACAATTTGTCCCGCAACAGTGCTTACGGTCTGTATGATGATTGTCTCCCAGGATACAACAGTCTTCTTTTGATGAAAGTAGCATTACAATTCACTAAAAATTCGAACCAAGAATGCTTCTCTCTTTTTCTATGCACTATTACTATACTACCCTTAGGAGAATATGCAAATGCCTAAGAAAGGAAAGGACTATGATTGATTCGGATTAAATCTGGATTGAATGAAATGCAATGGTATAGCAATAGTGCATATACCATTGTTTGGAAGGTTGCTCCTATCAGAGCACATCTTATTTTGTGCTCTATAAATTATTGATAGTATCCATTATTACTATTCTCAACGATGTACAATGTGCACAACAGTATTAAGATAATAGATGGAAGGTGGGGGACATTGTGAGGCAAGTTGAGCAAGTGGAATCCATTATTACTATTCTCTAGGACAAAGAGGATCAAGAGGGCTTTCTTACTGATCATGATCTCTCATCCCACCATTTCAGCTTGGCACTCCACCACTCCCTTCTGCTGCAACAGGAAACTTTTTGGAGGCAAATGTTTCGGATTTAGTAGATTAAAGAAGGGGACTGTAATACTAGATTTTTTTACCAGGCCACACTAAAACGTCGAGTGGTTAATATATCAGGCGTTTAGCTGATGATGAGGGACACTTCCAGGAGAATTTCTAGGTGATCAGGGATCAGCTTCTCATTTCTTTAGTCTAGATGGACTGAGCAAACTGATAGGGGCTCCCTATCTACCCTGTTTTAACCCCCAACAGGATCTCCGCTGTGGAGAATGACCTACTGATCAGTCGATTACTGTGGCGGATATTCGGATGGTTTTATGGGACCTTGGTGTTGATAAGGCCCCTGGGCCTGATGGGTTTCCTTCATTATTCTTTCATCACTATTGTGGTATTCTGGGTCAGGAAGTTGTACAGGTGATCCAGCTTATTTTTTAGTTGAAAACTATCCCATCTGATTGGAATCAGACTTTTATAACCCTAGTGCTTAAACTCCCTGATGTTTCCATTTCTCAGCACATCGGCCTATTAGCCTTTGCACTACCTTATACAAGGTATGTGTTCACCTCTTGGTCTCTCGAATACGTATTGTTATCCCTCTTCTTATTTCTTCAGAGTAGGGGGCTTTCCTCAGAGGGCGTAGCATCACTGATAATGCCTGTTAGCTCAGGAATTCATGCATGACCTTCAGAGAGCCTCTGGTCGTCAGTGCCTTATGGCCGTTAAGCTTGACATGGAGAGAACTTATGATAGATTGAGCTGAATTTCTTGCACCGTACTCTTCGTGAGTTTGATTTGAGGAGCTCTTTATTGAATGGATCATGGCTTGTGTTCACGGCCGTCTTTCTCTATCCTTATTAATGGTGGCTAGACTAATTATTTTCACTCTGAGGTTAGGTTGAGGCAGGGATGTCCTCTTTCTCCATTTCTGTTCATTCTCTTTGTGGATGCATTGTCTCGGGCACTTTATCAGGCATAATAGGGCTCTTGTCTGGTCCCTTACAGCGCAGCTCCCTAGGGGCCCTTGCTGTCCCACCTACTATTTGCTGATAACTGCATACTCCTCGGTAGGGTCTACAATTTGAACTACTACCATTTTTGTCACTATACTTATACTTATTATCGGCCTCTGGATAGAAAGTTAATCTGAGTAAATCCTTAATATGCTTTAACCGATGTTGACTCCTGCATTAAGGGGGTCAATCATGCAAATCATGGGAATCTCTGTTTAGGCTGACTGACTATCCTATATGGGGATACCTATAACAGAAAGATGGCCAAGGATCTCTGACTTTAGTGATCTTGAGAGGCATGTCCGCGATAGGCTAGATGGGTGGTAAGTCACTAGGCTATCTATGATGGCAACGATTACTCTTTTACGATTGGTGCTTTCTTCTCTTCCTCTCTATCTTTTATTAATGTTGATGTTCCATTGACTTGCTTGAGGAAGATCGAGAGATATTTCAGGGATTTCTTCGAGCCTCGATGCAGGATGGACATGATGCTCACCTATTGGCCTGGGACAGTATTTGCTTGCCAATATTTGAGGGGGGCTTGGGATCCAATCCCTCACTGTGAAGAGGACGGCATTAATTGCTAGGCATGCTACTAGGTTCTTGCTTGATCACATGGTATATGGAGCTCTTTCATGCGTGCCAAATACGGAGACTGAAATTCTTCCACTGATCCCCAGCCTTCTCGTGGGCACTCTTTCTTTTGGAAAGAGGTCTATTGGCATGCTTCGGCTATTCTGAATAGTATTTCGTGGATGATTGGTGATGGAGTCTCAGTGGGTATTGTTCAGGATATGTGGATTACTGACCTCCTCCTGTTGTAATGGCCTACCTTTGTTAGCTCTACCATTCCTAGTGGGACGAGAGTCATTAATCTTATTGCCTAGGATAATTCTACCTCGGCTACCCCCTTGCTATCCAGCTATTTTGAGGATGAGCTTTATCGTTGCATTCTATCTATTTCTCTCGTTCTGGGTCACACCCCCGACACCTGGGTTTGGAGGAGATCCTATTTGGCTCATGCTCTTATCAGGGACCTCCTGAGGATTTATAGGCCACAGTCCCAGCAGTCGTTGGATGTGGCATGGATTTGGTGACTTCCCACTCACCCTAGGGTCCAGCTATTTGTTTGGAAGCTTGCTCGGAATTGTCTCCCTACCTGCTCCTTGCTCTCTGGGCATGGGTTGGGTATCCAGGCCACATGCCCATTATGTGGCCGTGAGGAGGAGACAGTTGACCATGCCATCTTTACTGCTCCAGAGCCAAACAGATTTGGCAGATTTCTGGTGACCTACCTTAGAACGAATGTGCTACTTCTCATCACATCTCCTTTCTGGGCTTGATCAGGCAGGATTTGGGGAGAGGCAACTATCAGAGGGGTACTACGAGAGCTTACATAGCTTATTAAGTCTGGTTATCCCAGAATCGGCTTGTATTTTCTAATGAGTCTGCTCCTTCCTATAGGATTATCAGGATAACCATCTCCTTATCTGTATAGTACACTTTCCATCGGACAGTTCTTGATTCTTACAGCCCTGGCCCTGGGGTTTCCATGCTACCTTGGTAGCGCACCGGCGTACGGTCTTTATATCTTGGGAGCCCTCACCTCTAGGATATGTCAAAATCAACTTTGATAGGAGTATCCAAGTAGATCTGCTGAATCGGCTTTTATGATATGAGGGTCAAATGGTGTGATGTTGGCAGCTGATGAATTCAGTTTTCTTGATTCCTCGATGCCTTTTGCAGAGTTGTATGCCGCTTGAGCTGATATTTCTTATGCCATTCGTAGCCTGGGCGTCCGTAGTCTTATTATCGAAGGGGATTCTATTACTGTGATTCATTGGCTCCATCAGAACCACTGCAATCACTTGTCTACTATCCCCTTGATTCACGACACTTGATCTATCCTTTAGAAAGTTCATAGCGCCCAGTTCGACACATCTATCGGGAAAGCAACTTAGCGGCAGACTGAATCGCCGCCAGGATGGCCTATCACTCTGATTTTTGAAGCTGAAAGCTAGGAGACCTATGCCCTTTTGTTCTAATCCAAATTTTATATTCTGATATATCGGGTTCGACTCATCATAAATTGGTGTAATCACCCATCTTATCAAAAAAAAAGGCAATTAGGCATTAGATGAGAGAATAAACCAGGTCAAATGTAATTAAAGAAGAGGCGAAGTGTGCCGCCCAGGTACATGCGCTGCATGGGGCCCCCTTTGTCGACAGGGTGTGGCTGGAGTCCCCACTGCCCACCTATTCTTCCGAGGTGGCATTTTTTTTTGTATGACTATTTACCCAACCGAAACAATTTTCAATGGGTCAAAAAAAATTTGGTCCAAACAACTTAATGAATATAAAAATCATTTCGTTAATGATTAAATGGGTAAACAATCAAAAATGATATCCTTTGCTTCATTTTCGTTAATTTAATACTTTTAATATTGTTGCTTATTGTTTCTTAAAGATAATTTGTTATTATATTTTTAATTTTGAAAGGATTTGCTTCTGTTTATATTGTATGTTTAAATTTTTTTTTTTAAATTAATCTAATATTTGGATGTATTTTTTATTAGTATTTTTAAATTTTTAATAAATTATAAATTTAATAAAATAATTTTATTTTTTTATATAAATAGTTAAAATAATATCACTATCTTTATCTATTTTATTAACTATAATAACTTAATAGAATGAAGAATAAAAAATTTTAAAAAATGGTGATCGATGGAGACCATACTTTTCATCATCACATCTTATATATTTCACGACTTAATGCGAAAATATACAAGGTTAACGAACGATAGGACCATGCCTTCTACCTCACCTGCTCTACCAACCATACAGTCCCCCGGCACGAAGAATGAAAAATTTTCAAAGATGTTGATACTAGCTAGAGACCGTACTTTAATTTCATCTCACATCTTTATCTATTTACGATTTAATGCAAAAAAAAAAAAAAAAATTTCAAGGTTGACGATCGATAGAGGCTTTACGTGTTACCTCACCTACTCTACCAACCATAAGTAGCTCTCGACAGAGTGCGCACCAGCCATACAAGTAGCTATTGACAGAGTGCGCACGAACAATGAAATTTTTCAAACATGATGATCGACAGAGAACTCTTACATCGTCATCTATTTCGCGATTTATGCAAAGACCTATTTTCACGGTTCTCCTCACCTGCTCTACCAACCGTAACTATAATTAAGGAACCCCCAAAAGAGCGCGAACCACGGAACCTTCCTCCAGAAGCCTTGATGCGTGTCTTAATTGAGTATCTACTTTTGTTTTTATTTATTTTATTTTGTAGCAAGTACGATGTGGCCTCGGAAAGCCGGCTCCTCTTACAACATCAGCATCCAAGATGAAATATATAATTAATTAGTTAAAATATACAGTTGATTCTCAAACTTTTTAATTTTATAATTTAATTTATTATATTTAAAAAATATTATATTTTTATGACATTATATAGGATCAATGATAATTGATGATGTAATTAATTATTATTCTGTTAACTGGTTAGATGCTTATGTTAAGATGATATATCAGTATGTTATTAATTTTAACATATTAAATATAATAGAATATTAAATATAATATTTTTAAAATATAAAATAAAAAACATAACAATCAAAATTTTAAGAATCCCTTTGAATAAAAGTTTGACATAATTGATATTATATTATTATAATATATAATATTAATTAGTATAAGTATAATTATTATATTATATTATATTATATTTTTAATATATTCAAATATATTAAAATATTAAAAAAAATAATATTTTATTTTTAAGATGACGTGTGTTGTCGTTCGCAGGCTATAGTGGATTTGCACTTTTTAGATGAGGTTTTAAATTTTATTTTATTTTTTATTTTATTTAAGATTTAAATTTTTTTATAAAATTAATTGTATTAAAAGATTTTTATGCATTATGCGCCTCGTGCGTGATCATTGATTTTGCGCACGGGCCATGGCAAGAACAGTTTCTTTTGTTGTCGTTTCCAACAGGCAGGCATGCCAGCTGGCGGACGGCGCGCGCGCCCAAGGACAATTTCCTGGGCTGGATATCCCGTTCGTTTTTAAGAAGAGCAAACTCTGCTTGAAAAAGACCCTTTGAACGGTCTACTCCATGAGCAGATGCTGCTCCCGGCCTTTAAAATAAATACAGCTCCCGCCGCTCTCTCGGTGTTCCACTTCCACTCGTCTCCTCTCTCGCTCGAAATCTTGCTAGGCCTTTGAATTCTATCAGCTCATCGATCTTCTTCTGTTGGAAGAGGTGTGGAATCTCTCTTTCTGCTCGTTTCTTTTAGATTGGTTCTTTTTTTAATTATGTTATGCCTTTTGTGTTATTTAGTGAAATTTCGTTTGGTCGAAATTATCAAATCATTTTAGCATCAAACTATATTGATCTTTCCCGACTATTACAGAGAGGGTTTCTTTATAACATTGTAATATAACTTTGTGATAAAAAATGACAAGAATATATCATTGTAAGTAGACATATCTGAATGGACGGAACTACTGCGCTCCCTTTTTTCTCTTTATAATTTCACCTTCCTCCCATATCTTTTCAGAATCTTGTAGCTCCTAACCACGCTACTTCCTTTCATGCAATACACACACCATATACCAACTAAAAGGCTAATAGCCTTCGATCTTTTCTTCATTCAATCCCTTTCTCCGTCTCTACTAAGATCGAGAACCAAAATAAAAATCTCTAGTATCTTGTGATCGATGCTCCTGGTGGAGTCATTTCCTTGCCGCATGGTCTCTGAATTTAGCGGACGAGATATATTATATTTATAATTTTTACGTAGTTTTGACCTTTTGTTTACCTAAGTCTTCTGCCCTATGTCTGATATCCATTGCAGTAGAAGAAGAAGAAGAGAGGAAGATGGCTAGAGACCAGCTCCAGGTGCTGAACGCTCTTGATGTTGCCAAGACGCAATGGTACCACTTCACGGCGATCGTCATCGCCGGCATGGGCTTCTTCACCTATGCCTACAACCTCTTCTGCATCTCCCTGGTGACCAAGCTCCTCGGTCGGATTTACTACTTCGAATCAGCATCCGACATCCCTGGCACGCTCCCGCCGAACGTGGCGGACTCTGTCAACGGCGTCGCCTTATGCGGTACGCTCGCCGGCCAGCTTTTCTTCTGGTGGCTCGGGGACAAGATGGACCGGAAGAGGGTCTGCAGCGTAACCCTCACGCTCATGGTGCTATGCTCCATCGCCTCCGGCCTCTCCTTTGGCCACACCGCCAAGGGCGTCATGGCCACCCTATGCTTCTTCCGCTTCTGGCTCGGCTTCGGCATCGGCGGGGACCATATGCTCTCCGCCACCATAGTGTCCGAGTACGCCAACAAGCGCACCCGCGGCGCCTTTATCGCTGCCGTCTTCGCCATGCAGGGCTTCGGCATCCTCGCCAGCGACATCGTCGCCCTCATCGTCTCTGCTGCTTTCAAGAGCCGCTACAAGGCGCCGCCGTACGAGTTCGACCGGGCCGGCTCCACCGTCTCCCAGGCCGACTACGTCTGGCGGATAATTGTCATGGTCGGCGCCATCCCGGCGGTGCTCACCGACTATTGCCGGATGAAGATGCCGGAGACCGCCGCCGACATGACGAAGGTGCTCCAGGTCGAGATCGAGGCGGAGCAGGAGAAGGTCGAAGAGCTCACGAGGAACCCGGCAGGCAACTTCGGGCTCTTCTCGAAAGAGTTCGCCCGCCGCCATGGCCTTCACCTAGTTGGCACCGCCACCACCTGGTTCCTCCTGGAGACCGCCATGGCCTTCCAGAAGGGCATTTTCAGCGCCAGCGACTTGATCCCCAAGGCCAAAACAATGAACGCCATCGAAGAAGTCTTCAAGGTTGCCCTCGCCCAGACCTTGGTTGCCCTCTGCGGCGCCATCCCGGGCTACTGGTTCACCGTCGCATTCATCGACATCATCGGCCGGTTCAAGATCCAGCTCATGGGCTTCTTCATGATGACCGTCTTCTTGCTCGGCCTCGCAATCCCCTACCACCACTGGAAGAGCCACCACATCGGCTTCGGCGTGATGTATGTGTTCACCATTTTCTTTGCCAATTTCGGGCCTAATAGCACCACCTTCATTGTCCCGGCCGAGATCTTCCCGGCAAGGCTGCGGTCGACGTGCCAGAGGATCTCTGCGGCCGTCGGGAAGGCGGGGGCGATCGTGGGGGCGTTCGGGTTATTGTATAAGGCGCAGGACCCGGACAAATCCAAGGCCGATCCGGGCAACCCGGCCGTCATTGATGTGAAGAAATCGCTGTTCCTGCTGTCCGGCTGTACTCTACTTGGGTTCTTGTTTACTTTCTTGCTGCCGGAGTCCAAGGGGAAGTCGTTGGAAGAGATGGCCGGGGAGAACGAGGAGGAAGATCAGACAGTCGAAACGAGTTACAACAGGACTCTTCCTGCTTAGATCTAACACCAGGAAAAGTCTTGCTGCACTGATGCAGCCAGGCATTGATCGCAAATGATTTTGTGTATGCCATCGTGCTTACGACGCACGATAAAATTTATTAGACCTCAACATGCATGAATGATCAAATTATGACGTACGCTTGAATATTAAATTATAATATTTTATTTTTAGAATGCGTGCGCTGTTTAATGTTTTAATATCGGATCCACCTACCTACGAGTAGGCTTAACATTTGGATCATGGATTAATCGATTTGATTGGATCATATAATTATTATAATTAATTTTAATTTAATAATATAAAAATAATAAATATAATATAATTTAAATAAAAATAAAAAAAATTAAAAATCAAATTGAATCGATTTGAAATCCGATATATTTAATAATTTTATATAAATATAAAATCGATTTGATCTGATTTTCAAAACCTGATGCTTGTTGTTCAGCTATAATGGATAATTTATAAGTTTAGGTGAGGTTTTAAATTTATTTATTAATTTATACAAGATTCAAATTTTACATGGAATTGGAATGTAATCATGTTTTTTTTTTTTTTTTGTACAGACGGGTGATCAATCAATCTAGGATGAGTCAAATCCATATATCAGAGTATAAAATTTGGGAAAGAACAAGGGGCAAGATTTACTCGGCTTCCAATTCTAAAAATCAGAATGAGATGCCATCCTAGCAGCAATTCAATCTGCCGCAAAGTTGACTTCTCGGTAGATATGTCTAATTCTGATGCAAAAATATCCTAAAGAATAGAATGAATATCGCCAATCAAATCATGTTCCCTTCAAACATGAAGTTGAAACGGAGTTAGCAATTTTAATTCTAATTGCATGCCAAGCAAACGCCCTGCGGCTAAAGGCCGAGTAGAGTAGGAAAAAGCGTAGAAGAATGCCAAGCGCGTGACGGCTTACGCGCGGCCCCACCGTCACAGTGCCGTGAAAGTGAAACTACGACCCCATGAGCAGATGCGATGCCGTTAGCCTCCGGCGGTTCCCCTGCCATTAAATAATAAATACCGCTCCCCGACCGCTCTCTCCGTGTTCCATTTCCCCTCGCCCCCTCTCTCACAGGAACCCTATTGCTAGTTTCTTGTGTTCTATCAGCGCATCAATCTTCTTCTCTTGGAAGAGTTGTGGAATCTCTCTCTAGGGTTTTGATTGGAAGTAGCATTGAGATGGTAGGTGAGTGGAGGATGACAATTTTTAGAAATTAGGGGTAGAGAAGATAGAGAGAGAGAGAGAGAGAGAGAGAGAGAGAGAGAGAGAGAGAGTTATGAGAGGGCTAATGGAGGAGGAGGGAGGTGATGAGAAGAGGGAAGGAGAAGTCTGAGAAGAGTAGGGTTTGCAAATAGATTGGGTCAACATAACATAACTTAGTTGTGACCTGATTAAACTGGACTCAATTTGAAAACCAAGTCTAGTACGGGTTCACATTTTTCTCTATGTATATAACGTTTATATAAACTAAGGGCCCTAATTTTTTGATATCTAACACTATATGAGATAAAAGGGAGTACAAAGAGTTTAGAAAGGGCTCAAACTTCAACTCTCACTTAGCTAGAAAGACTGGGTGTCCACTCAAATCATAAAGATCACATATTTAGTATTAATGCCTAACAACTCAGATTAGATTAGAGTCATTTGTCAACAAGTATTACACCTAACATATCATATAAAAAAAAATTACACCAATTAATTGAAAGTAATTCAAGAAAAATATGAAATTAATTAAAATAAGTGAAATAAAATAATATATATATATATATATATATATGTGTATGTATAAGGCAGTGTTTGATATGTGGGATAAGGGGAATATCCTCTGGATATCATCCCTTATTCCCAAATGCTATAGCTAGAGGGGATAGGTCTGAACTTATTCCCTAGAAAACCTAGGAACAACTAAAGTTATCCCTTGATGGTAGACTTGAAATTTTAAAAGGTGCTTATTCCCTTTGGATAAATGCTATCCTGTACATTTATTTAGGAATAGCTTTTAAGGTATCAAACTCTACCTAAGAGATTCTTCGTAATTAGATTTGCAGTAGGGACTAGTGGCAATGTTGTTTCTTTTGGTAAGCATATTTCAAAGATGTTGATGTTGCATAGTTTTATTATTTTATTTAATAAGTATTCCTTTTTAATCTTATAGTTATGGTTATTGTAGAGGAGTTAAGGAATAAAGAAAATTTTTTGCTAAAATTTTATTACATATTTTATTATATGAGATTAGCTAAAAGGCAAGATATTAGTCTACTTGACGTTTGCACGGACGCTGGGCTTGCTTTTATAGGCTGGCCCAATGGGGCCGCGGTGACAAAGGTAGCCCATGAAGTGCCTCCCATTGCCCTTTTTTCAATAAATAAATAAATAAATAAAACAACTTTATCATCATAATATTATTGCCCTCATACTATACATACGAAAGGGAGCAGATTGGTTGGTTGGGAGAGAGATAGGGGAAAAAAACATTTCATCGTGTAGATACCTTGATAGGTGGGTTTCCGTTCAATGATCTTTTAATCTGGATTGGCTAGTCAAATTATCAGCTGCTTTGACTATCCAATTACAAGAACTCATGTTTATGATCCAACTTCGGCTTAAACTATTCATGGTTTTACTGCATGTTTTAATGCATGAGGTTTCTTATTTGCACCATACGTTAATGCTATACTACGGGCTAAAATCAACTTCATTTGACAAGTAAAGATTATTACTTTCCTTAGATAACATATATAGAAGACTAATTATTTCCAGAATAGTGAGAATAAAATAATACCGTTTTGTTATATGTTACTGGTGCGGCCGGAATTTGGCGACGAGATAGCAATAGAAAGTCTAAGAAGAGAATGAAAATAGATAAATTAATATGACCAACAGCAAGAACCTTCTGGGATAGTGAGCTTCAGAAGATTGATGGCGTAAAACAAGAAAACGATATAAGAAAGGGCTTCAAAATCCTTTTTTGGAGAAGGGATTCCCTACACCAAATGGAAGAATATATATTTTTTATTTATTTTTTATAAAGATAGAATAACATTTCATCGTATAGAATGGTTAATACCGTTGAAGAAAGAATAACTTAAGTTATTTTTATTTTTATTTTATCCATCTATTATTTTATTTTATTTTTTTTATCTTAATCCTTGACAATAGCTATTATTTTTTTAAAAAAAAATATAATTATGAAAAAGAAAAATATATTATATTTTTGTTCAATCTTGCCTATATTTGTATCTTATTATATCATTTGCATCAAATAATTTTAAAATTTTTTAAAAGAAGACAGAGATTAGGAAAAAAAAAAAGAAAAAGGCTTTATTAGATTGACTCAAACCTACTCCTTTTATAAGTTGGCATGAGATTTTTCATGTTGTGCTTCTTTCATTTCGTTAAGGTTGAATGTGCATCGTTGTGCTGTTGATCGGTTTGACCAGGGTAACCATGATGAATTTGCTCACCTGTTCATCATCAATCTCATATGAGATGATGTAATGCGGTTAAAATAAAATAATATTGTTACATTGTTATTCATTTTGATGTAGAAAAAGTCTTCATGCATCACTTTCAATGTATATATACGTGCCAACTTGTTGTTTTTCCTCAGTGGAAAAAAGGAAAAGAAAAGAGGGTATTTTTAAATTCTCATGTTGGTTTGTAGTAAGAAAATAAGAGACAGTTGTTCAAAAAAGTCGGTTAAGTCAACCTGATCTGCTTGCCCACGTGTTGTTTTTCCTCAAAATCACTGCGTTATTGAGAAGAAAAATTATAGACTTTCTGGAGAAAATTTTGGACTTATAATTTCTTTTTATTTTTATTTTTTCTTTTCTTTTAGTTTCAAACAATGGAACAAATTAAAGATTCCTTGCTAACAACCATTCCCTTTTTTTTTTTTTTTTCCCTTCCTTTCTTAACAACCAAATAGAGCCTTAACCTTGAATTTTATAACAACTTTTCTCCAACTTATGAACCCTTGTAATACTAAATGCACTACTAGAAGGGGAAAGCATTCTACGTTATATTAAAGAGCATTCTATAAACCCATAAAAACATATCGAAAGCTACAAGCATGCTTCATATATATCCAGAGGGTTAATATAGTTAATATATGACAAGGTTCTTCACCAAATCCAGAGGAATTTAGTCAACAATTCCTCCAACAAAATCTTATCTGAGATTTGCAATTTAGTCAACAACGTAATTGACTAGTCTATCAACTTAGACAACGACCTCTAATGTGAAAACAAACCAGTTCTATTCCAAAGAAATTAGTTTCTATATATACCTCAAGAATCCTAACTAATTCTACCTAGTCTTACCAAGTTTACAAGCAAGACTTGTTTAGGGAGATGCTTGCAATATATTTTGCATTCACACAATGTTTCAAGCTCATTTATTAGCTTAATTTATATGTTAGCAGATTGGGTTTGTGTGGCTTTAAAAATTTAAATTCAATTTAAATAGTAGTGGATGAATTTAACTTATAAACTTCTCAATCCTACAAGCTCCTCAACCCAACTTTTTTCATCCGATGTGAACTCTCCCTATGACCACTTCATGACTTTTCCACCTAATGTGGACTCTTTGAACCACTGCCCCATGGGGCCCTACTTTGGGTTTACTAATTTTTCATATTTTGGTTGGCATGATGCTATCTATAATACTTTAAGTCTATCTACTGGTCCAATTAATTTATTAATGGGTCAGATCCATGTGATTTTAAAAATTAAAGTCCAAATAGCAAATGATCTTAAGTTGGAAGCTCTTTAATCCAATTTTTTTCACCTAATGTGAGATTTTTTTTTCCCCCTACACCTCAATCACAAACTAGATTTTGAGTGATTTTCTGCTCCTTTGAATGATTTCATTCGGCCAGACTGCAGTTAAATTCTAGTATCTTTAAACATATTTTGATAGGATCAAAAAGATGAGACCTCAATCTTAAGTCTTATGGATGGAACCTATTGACCGCCATTCTATCAACCATAGGCCTGCAACCAGACCAAGTCAATACTCGGGCATGGCAAGTTTGACCCAGACACCACCTGATAAACCTTCAAGCCATGATTTTAGACTCAGGCCAAACCCATTAGCTAACCTGGTAATGTCTATGTTTTGGTAAGGGAACGATTCTATGCACCACCTCTGGTGCACGAATGCATGCATCGAGCATGGCTATTGGCCACCCGCACGAACTGCATCAGAGGCAGTGCAAGAAAACTTTTCCTTTGGTTAAGCATGTTAATCGGTGTTGAAAATAAATCCATAAAAAACGTTCAACTAAAACTAGACCATGAAACCAGAAATTGCATAGGCATCATTTCAAGAACCAAATCATCCAATTCTTCTTAAACTACATTTAATCAACAATTTTAAATGATTTGATTATAGAAAGAAAAGCAAATAAAAATGAGTTCCATCTGATTGCTTTATCATTTCCATGTATACTCTCTCATCTAAATCTTTTCCCAACTACATAGGGTCACATCATTTTCCTATACAAGGACTTAAAATTAAATCAATAATGATGACGCCAAGTCACCTTCTTCAAGCGTCGGAAAAGACGGACGTCCTTCTCTCCGGACCCCTGTAAGAAAAGTCCCGGAGACCGGATGCTCCGGTGGGGATCCTCCGACGCTCAAGTTAGTCACTTGGGATCAGACGATAACTGCTCAGCCGAAGGGGGCTGAAACAGTTAGGGTTTTAGCTAGTAGGAAAAAACTAGAAAACCATAGTTAAGACCCTTACTCACAACGCAGGTGCATGCTTTTATACCTGTTCGAATATCCCATCTATCCGTTCCGGAAGATTGGTGTCGTACTATCACTGTACGTGCCGGAGGCATCCCGCGTTACCTGTAAATATGGCTTTACAGGTGTCCAGCAGCCGCGGTTGCATTTGGTGCGCACCATTGCTTGACATGACCACGCATAGTTGCAAGTGGTAGCGAGTCGTACTCCGTAACGGGGCATGGTCATCACAGTAACACATGCAATGCACCATACGCCGTTATGAGGTATGGCCGCAAGAAGCCACGGGCGCACGGTGGGTCACACGGGTGCGTAGGTGGCCCGAAGTTGTCGTTTGGCTCGAAGGCCGGTTCACGTACTGAACGTTGCTCCCGCACCCCGAGACCGGAGGGGGTCTCGAGGGTGAGATGACGCTTATGCACCCCGAGATCGGAGGGGGGGTCTCGGGGTTGAGATGCAGTGGCCTCACCCCGAGACCGGAGGGGGTCTCGGGGGTGAGATAATGCTTGTGCACCCCGAGACCGGAGGGGGGTCTCGGGGTTGAGATGCAGTGGCCTCACCCCGAGGTCGGAGGGGGTCTCGGGGTTGAGATGCAGTGACCTTACCCGATACCGGAGGGGGTCTCGGGGGTGAGATGACGCTTGTGCACCCCAAGACCGGAGGGGGGTCTCGGGGTTAAGATGCGGTGGCCTCATCCCGAGATTGGAGGGGGTCTCGGGGGTGAGATAATGCTTGTGCACCCCGAGACCGGAGGGGGTCTCGGGGTTAAGATGCGGTGACCTCACCCCGAGACCGGAGGGGGTCTCGCGAGTGAGATAATGCTTGTGCACCCTGAAACCGGAGGGGGTCTCGGGGTTAAGATGCGGTGACCTCACCCGAGACCGAAGGGGGTCTTGGGGGTGAGATAATGCTTGTGCACCCCGAGACCGGAGGGAGGTCTCGGGGTTAAGATACGGTGACCTCACCCCGAGACCGGAGGGGGTCTTGGGGGTGAGATGACGCTTGTGCACCCCGAGACCAGAGGGGGGTCTCGGGGTTAAGATGCAGTGACCTCACCCGAGACCGGAGGAGGTCTCAAGGGTGAGATGATGCTTGTACACCCCGAGACCGGAGGGGGGTCTCGGGGTTAAGATGCGGTGACCTCACCCCGAGATCGGAGGGGGTCTCGAGGTGAGATGATGCTTGGGGTCTTACCGAATGTTTGGCAGAGCTAAGGGTTGAATGTTCCGGGATTAGGGGAGGACCTCCGTTAGCTGCTGTTACCATTTATTCTAACGGCGCTGGATCAGCCACATCAGATGCACCCTCACCCCTGAGGTGAAGCGGGCCCCACTGGCAAGGCGAAAGGGGTGCTACCTCCACGTGGCTGATCCCTATCCACATCTCTATGAGGACGGCATGGGGAATGTGAAAAGGCGGCCGCTTCGTACACTGAGCCCGCCATGATCGTCCTCGAGGCGAGTTTAACTCTTTGAAGTCCGCATGAAAAGCTGCATCATCATTACCTCTCATAGCGGCGACATCAGCGAAGTCCCATCATTGGCCGAAGGCGTATCGTATCACGCGCTGGGCAACCATCGAGGCGAGCCAGCCTATGGTGGGGGTCCATGTGGCTGATGAGATGAGGCGGGACAATTTGAAAACCCAATAAAACTCGAATGGGGGGTTGAATCTGGCCACACCACTGCTGCCATCGTCGTCTTCCTCTGAGCCTCTGCGTCTTGGTCTCCCCTGCAACCCGAGAACCTGCGCTAAGTTTCCCTTCCTTCAAGTCAGTTTTTTGTCTCTTCTAGATTCCTCCATTCCTTCTTTTATCCATGAGTTCCCCATCTCAGACCTCAGAGGACGATTCGAAGAATTGTTCTCCCTCTGAGAGGCACTGCACCTCTCCTGTTCCTTCCCCTTCTCCTCCACTTGAGTGGTCCACTGATTCGGAGGACCGCGTCCCTCTGGCCCAGCGACGGGTCACTGGTAGGGCTCCATCGAGGAGCCGCCGGTCAGAGGCCGGTACCTTCTCGAGGGTGGAGGGGTCCCCGGAGGGGACCGCCTCCACGGTAATAGGCCAGGATTTGGCAAAATCTGGGCCCGTTACCAGATTCCTCGGGATGTTGAGCTTTTCCTGCCGACTCTAGATGATAGAGTCATCTCCTTCCGACCCGGCCGGGTGGCCCTTTACGAGATTTGCCTGAAGGTGGGTCTCCGTTCACCCTTTCCTCCTTTTTCATCAACCTTCTTGAATACTACTCCTTGACTCCTTCCCAGCTGGTCCCAAATTCCTATCGGGTCATTAGTGCCTTTGTTATTCTCTGTCATCGTCTTGGCATCACCCCCCGAATCTCCCTTTTCCGATCTTTTTATATCCTCCGGTCCCAGAAGGGTTGGTGGCTGTTCCAGCCCGACCCAACCGGGTCCTCAAGCTTTTCCTTCCTTTTTCGATTAAGGGATGGAAATCCCGGTTCTTTTTTGCTGGCCTAGACCAAGTCAGGCCCCGGTGGGGAGACCCCAACCTTCGAGGCAATGTGAACTCCACCGTCCACCCTGGAGACCGGGAAGCATTGGGTCAATTGTTGGCTGCCGAAATCCCTCAGTACACCATGCTCCTGATGGAAGATAACCTCCAGTCGGCGGGTCTTATCTCCCATCGGGGTAAGCCATTTCCACACTTAGCCGAAGTTTTGCTTGGTTTCGCTTCGTTTTGTTTTGTTTTTTTTTTTTTTTTTTTTTGACCTTGACCGATATCATGCAGCTATGAAGATCTCGACCCATAGACTCCTGAAGGCCGTCTCCAAGAAGAGGGCCCGGGAAGGGCCGAGTGAAGGCCAGCAGGCCTGGGCCCCAAAACGCCCGACAGCTCGGGTCCCCTGACCATCAGCACCGCAAGACCCCCGGTCACACCGGAGATCGACCTCACAACCGACACCCCGCCAGAGAGGGCGGCGACCGAGGGGGTACCAGTGGAGGAGCCAGCAATGGTGGAGGAGCCCACAGCAGCGGAGGAGCTCCCTGCCCCTGGTGAACCGACTCCACCCGAGGCAGTCAGGAGCTGGGGCGAAGGGCCATCAGGGATAGCAAGCCCACCCCCTGAGAGGACGCCGAGGAGCAGCCCGCACGCTGAGCCGAGAATGCTGAGGCAGCCGAACGGGGCAGGGCCAAACAAGGGCTGCCCCGGGACTCCATCCTGAATGACGGGCATTGGGCAGAGCGGGTCCTTTCTCCAATTTTTATGCCCGATGTCCTGGAAGAGCTTAGCCACCTGAAGGCGGGTACATTCTTCCGGGAGCCCTACACGGCCCTTGTCAAGTAAGTGGTCCTGCCACCCTTTGCCTCTGTTGGGGAGATTGTTGAGAATTTGTTGTCCCAATCTTATTGATTTTGATGATTACCAAAAGCCATGAGTATATTAAAAGATGTAATGAGTTTATTTACATGAGCAATGAATTTATTTAGAACAATGAATGAGAATGTTAAAGTATAACTTTAATCAATTTGAAAGTAACTTCAAGCTCCATGTTTAAGCTTTCAAAAAGAAATTTTATACTTCATATGATAATCAATGAGTTTTTGGAACATTTCTTGAATTGATTCCTAATGACAATTTTATTATATTCAAGTCAAAAATTTGATTTAAAATTGATCTGGAACGAATTTCAAGTCAATCAAAAATTCTCTGATTTTTGATACGTTCCGGAGCCGACTCTAGAGTTTCAAGTCGACTCCACTCAGAATAGAAATGACTGTCTGTCTCGAGTCGACCCATGTGATTTCTCGAGTCGACCCCCGATTCTGTCGAGCCGACTCCATGACTGTGTGAGTCGACTCCGCTCAGACACCAGAGGTTGTTTTTCTGAGCATTTCTCGAGTCGACCCCCAACTTTTCATGAGTCGACCCCCGACTGTCAGGAGTCGACACTTTATTTTTGATGAGTCGACCCTTTGACTTTCTGAGTATTTCTATTTTTGGTATCTCGACTTCGAGCCGACTCGGAAAGCAGGAGTCGACTCCAGCAAATCTGGGCGAGATTTTTTTCGAATGCCAACTCAGCGTCAACGGTAAGATTTTTAATTAACGGCTATTTTTCTTTGTTTCTAACGGCTATATTTTTGCAGAATCTATAAATAGAGAAGCCATTTTCAAATCAAAGATATAATAGAGAGATATTCACTTCAAAAGAAAAGAAGAGAAAAATCGGAAAAACAGAGCTTCATTTGAAAAAATCCGAGATTCAAAATAGAGTGAAAGAAAAAGAGTGAAATCAAAGGAAGCTCCTTCTGTGCTCAAGCTCAACAATCCAAGGAAGCTTCAGAAGAAAATCCAAGAGCTATTCAAGAGCATCTCAAGTGATTTTCAACACTCAAAGAAAAGAGGAAAAGCTCAAATCAACTCCAACGTACATCTGTGAAGAATCCGAGCTGAGGCCCGATTCTACACTTCAAAGGAGTTGAGGAAAAGAAGAAAAGAAGAAAAGCTCAAAAGCCAACCAACTGCAAATCAGGCTTTTCTAAACTTTATTCTTATATTTGTTTATCTGCTCATTAAGGAGCTTTGTAACTGAAAAACAATATTTCTATTCTTTGTGTCTAGTTCAATCTGGGGGATTGAACTAGTTGAGGTAGTCTTACCTCGTACAAGCTTGGTAAAGCTTGTGTTAGGGTTTTTGTGCTGGTGAGCCCTTGAAAACCAGCTGGGTTCGTTGTGATCCCGGGAAAACAACAAGTTTGAGTTGTGAGCTTGTAAAACAACTCTGCTGTAATCAAGGAAGATTATAGTGTGGACCCAAGTGAATCTTGGGAGTGGACGTAGGTGTTGGATACACCGAACCACTATAAAATCTTGTGTTTGCCGTGCTTTCATTGACTCTTTCTCTATCTCTGTTTTATTCACTGCACTTTGTATTACATTGCATTTGCCTTCTTCTTAAGCAAACTATTTTAAAAGGCTAATTTTTTAAAGAACCCAATTCACCCCCCCCCCTCTTGGGTTGTCATCTGGGCCAACAATTGGTATCAGAGCAAGTGCTCATTAGATTTTGATCACACGATCAAGAGCTAAAGATCCAAATGGCAACACAAGTTGGATCATTTGCTGAAGGTCATTCTACGAATAGACCTCCACTGTTTAATGGTTCAAATTATTCTTATTGGAAAGCAAGAATGAGGATATTCATTCAAGCTTCTGATTATGAATTATGGGGTGTTATAATTAATGGACCTAGTACACCCACACATGTTATTGATGGCACTATTGTTCCTAAGCCCGAAAGGGACTGGAATGATAATGATAGGAAGATGGCACAGCTCAATGCTAAGGCCATGAATGTCTTATATTGCTCTTTAGACGCTAATGAATTTAATAGAATCTCCACTTGTAATTCCGCAAAGGAGATTTGGGATAGACTAGAGGTTACCCATGAGGGATACCAACCAAGTAAAAGAATCTAAAATTAATATTCTTGTTCATAAATATGAAGTTGTTTAGCATGGAACAATCTGAAACCATTGCATGCATGTATACTAGATTTACAGATATTGTTAATGGTTTGAAAAGTCTTGGTAAGACATATACTAACTCTGAACTTGTTCGAAAAATTCTTAGGTCATTACCAAGATCATGGGAAGCAAAAATGACAGCAATCCAAGAAGCAAAGGACCTCAACACTTTACCTTTAGAGGAGCTTCTAGGATCTCTTATGACCCATGAGCTGACTATGAGGCAGCATGTAGAGGAGGACACAAAGAAGAAGAAAGTGATTGCCCTCAAAGCTGCAAAAGAAGAAGAGAGCAGCAGTGATGATGATGATGATGATGAAGAGACTGCTCTCTTAGCTAAGAAATTTAAAAGATTCATGAGGAGAAAGAAACCCTTCCACAAGAAGAAATTTGGAACAAAGTGGGAAGGAGAAAAGGATAAGAACAAGGACAAGGACAAAGAAAAGAGAAAGACCCCTTGACTTGCTATGAGTGTAATAAACCGGGGCACTTTAGGAATGAATGTCCTAAATTGAAGAAAGCCTACAAAAAGAAAAAGAAGGCTTATGTGGCGACTTGGAGTGACAGTGAAGAATCTTCTTCCGAAGAAGAAGAACAAAAGGAAGTCGCAAACGTATGTTTTATGGCGGACGACAACGATGAGGTAAGTTCCGATAACCCTTGCGATGAATTTGCTTTTGATGAACTATTTGATGCTTTAATGAACTTGTTAGCGATTTCAAGGTTTTGAAAAAGAAATACAAGATTTTGAAAAATGAAAATTTAACTTTCATTAAAGAAAAGGAAAATCTTAATAATGAAGTTAAGAAACTTAAATCTGAAAATAAAATTTTGGCAAAAGAGAAAGAATTAATTACCAATGAAAATAATAATCTAAGGAAAGAGGTTGAAAAACATAAGACATAGTTGATAAGTTTACATTAAGCTCAACTAAATTAGACATGTTATTAAATAGTCAAAAAGCAGTTTTTGACAAAGCCGGATTAGGGTATAACACTTTAGAAAACAAAAATCACTAAAAAATATTTTTGTGCGTGCTGGCCAAAGTAATTTTACATGCTTTAAATGTAATCAAAAAGGACATAAATCTTATGAATGTAAAATTCTAAAACCTAATAAAACTTAAATATTAAAGGAAAGAAAATATGGGTTCCAAAGGAACAATATTTGTTGCTACTAACCATGAAGGACCCAAGAAAGCTTGGGTACCTAAACATAAAGTTTGATATCATTGCAGGAATGTCTTGTGGCCAAGAGATCAAAGAGAAAGTGGTATCTTGATAGTGGCTGCTCAAGACATATGACGGGTGACAAAGAAGAATTCATCACCCTTGAAGAAAAGAAAGGAGGAGTTGTTACATTTGGCGACAATGGCAAAGGCCAAATCTTGGGCCTTGGTAACATTCAAATAACTCCCTCCACATATATTGAAAATGTACTTTATGTTGATGGTTTAAAGCATAACTTAATTAGTATAAGCCAATTATGTGACAAAGGTTTTAAAGTATCATTTGAATCTTCTTATGCACAGTAGCTAATCCATTGATAATAGCATTGTTTTTATTGGTTATAGAAATGGCAATGTATACTTGATTGACTTAGACAATTGTCTACTAATAATCATTGCTTAGTTGCTAATAATGCTAATATGAATGAGATTGGTTGGTTGTGGCATCGAAGATTAGGTCATGCAAGCACACACCTAATTTCAAAACTAATTAGAATGGATTTAGTAAAAGGTCTACCTAAAATAGATTTTGAAAATAACAAAATATGTGATGCATGTCAATTTGGAAAACAAACAAGAAGTTCTTTAAATCTAAAAATGTTGTTTCAACTTCTAGGCCATTAGAGCTACTTCACATGGACCTTTTTGGACCAACTAGAACCACAAGTCTAGGAGGAAAGAAATATGGTCTTGTGATAGTAGATGATTACTCTAGATTCACTTGGGTAATGTTTTTAGCTCACAAAGATGAGACTTTCTCGATATTCCTGAAATTCTTCAAGAAAGTAACAAATGAGAAAAACACTACCATAGTGTCTCTAAGAAGTGATCATGGAACTGAATTTGAAAATCACTTATTTGAAAGTTTTTGCAATGAAAATGGTATTAATCATAATTTTTCTGCACCTAGGACCCCACAACAAAAGTAGTTGAAAGGAAAAATAGGACTTTAGAAGACATGGCCCGTACCATGCTATGTGAAAGTAAACTCCCAAAATACTTTTGGGCGGAAGCTATTAACACAGCATGTTACATCCTAAATAGAGCCTTAATAAGACCTATTTTAAAGAAAACACCTTATGAATTATGGCATGATAGAAAACCCAACATTAAATATTTTCATGCATTTGGTTGTAAATGTTTTGTTCACAATAATGGTAAAAATAATTTAGGCAAATTTGATGCTAAATCTGATGAAGGAATATTCTTAGGATATTCAACAACTAGTAAAGCATATAGAGTATTTAACAAGAAAACTTTAGTTGTTGAAGAATCCATTCATGTAGTTTTTGATGAATCTTTAGCAACTCGTTCCGAAAAGTTTGATGATGAGGAAGATACAAACATAATTGAGAAAGATCTTGAAAAATTAAATATTGATGTATCTTCAGATCATGAGCAAGACGCTAAAGATAATGATTCACCTAAGGATGATGATACTAACACTAATCATAATGATATGGATCTTCCTAGGATTGGAGATATGCTTATAGTCACCCTAAGGAATTGATTATAGGTGATCCATCTCAAGGAATAAGAACTAGATCATCTATGAGAAATATTAGTAATCATCTTGCATTTGTATCACAAATTGAACCTAAAACTATTGAAGAAGCTGAAAAAGATAATAATTGGATGTTAGCAATGCAAGAAGAATTAAATCAATTCACTAGAAATAATGTATGGACTTTAGTAGAAAGACCTAAAAATCATTCTGTTATAGGATCAAAATGGATATTTAGAAATAAACTAGATGAAAATGGCATAGTAATTAGAAACAAAGCTAGATTAGTTGCAAAAGGATATAATCAAGAAGAAGGTATTGATTTTGATGAAACCTTTGCACCAGTAGCTAGATTAGAAGCCATTAGACTATTACTTGCATTTGCATGTCACATGAATTTTAACTTATTTCAAATGGATGTAAAAAGTGCTTTTCTAAATGGATTTATAAATGAAGAAGTATATGTAGAACAACCACCAGGTTTTGAAGATCATGAATTTTCAAATCACGTTTTTAAATTGCACAAAGCATTATATGGTTTGAAACAACACCTAGAGCTTGGTATGATAGATTAAGTAAATTCTTAATTGAAAATGATTTTATAAGAGGAAATGTTGATAAAACATTATTTTTGAAAAGAAAAAGTAAAGATTTATTAGTAGTTCAAATATATGTTGATGATATTATTTTTGGTGCTACTAACAATCTCTATGTCAAGAATTTGCTAAGTTGATGCAGGGCGAGTTTGAAATGAGCATGATGGGAGAACTCAACTTCTTCCTTGGACTCCAAATCAAACAAAGCAAAGAGGGAATCTTTATCAACCAAACCAAAGTACACAAGAGAAATTCTAAAAAGTTTGGTATGGAATCAATGAAACCCCTCGGAACACCAATGAGTCCTTCA